>JADLZN010000988.1:0-221694 GCA_018155175.1 Sinocyclocheilus anophthalmus | reverse complement strand
TTGGGCAAGCCCATCTCGAGAGGCGTGAATCTCTGCAGGCTTTAAAATGCCACACTCCATGTGACCCGCCCATGTCGGTGGTTTGTTGGAATTCTGAGAGGCGGTGAGACAAACGCTCCCGGAAACGCTAAGCTTGTGCCAGGCTTCGGCCTTGTCCTTCCATTCTTCAAGTTACTCTGACGCAAACCGGTTCTTTCTCATCAACCAACTTCAGCAAGATCTTGGGCCGTAAGATTGCATCAGGAATCTATTTTCAAACAGACGAGACTTGCAAATATCAAACTTAGTCTTATTAATTAATACATTAAATATCAGTTACACCTTTTTAAAAAGGTGTGTTTGAGCTAAGAATCTGACGTTTTCCCTCAGGCTTAGATCGGCTGAATATTCAAAATGGTTCCATAAATGTCATTCATTATGTCTCTTTCTTTAGTGCTAAACTTTAACCCTTTCCTATACCAACTGTTATGTGGGTTTGTGTGTGGGTGTTAACAGCTTAAAGTGTTATGTAGTATGTTAGACAGTTTAAGTGTTTATGTAGTTAATAAAACCTACTTGTATCACACTTGACGTGTTCATTGTTTACTGATAACCGGAGGCACTGATCATGCAGATTTACGTTACAAACTTATAGAATTGTACAGTAAGAAAGTTATTTCCTTTAACCAGGAAATTAACGTTCTTAGAATTGACAAGACGGTTGACCCTGAGTGGTCAGCTAAATATATACAGCGGATCTAAAATATGAATAGTAAATTATAACTAGTTATGGTTAATTATAAATATTTCACATGAGCTGATTCGTTACAATTTTGTGGCTGAACAATGCGGGCAGTGAATCAACGAAATTATGAGTTTAAAAATGGCAACTTAAAAGTGTGTGTTGATAGCCAGGTTAAAATAGGACGGGCTCAGATCCCTGTGTGTCCCGATTTGGGGCCTTGTTGAGAGCAGCATAAAGTGGGGGTTTGAATTGGTACCGCTATTATAATTGTGAGAGTCTTTATGTATTTCATGCTTAATGGCATCGGTGTAAGGTTAATCTGATTTTAGCAAAGAAACCCTAATTTCAGTATTAAAAGCATAAATCTGTCTTGACAAAGCGTAAGTCTGAATCTCAGCTCAGAGGCATGTCCAAACTGTACCATAATGTAAAATGCTTTAGTGAAGAAATCACAAAAATCGCAGTAGTGTTTAAATTGTTTCTTTGAAGAAGAAAACTCAGTACAGTTATATCAAGGTAGATATGAGCGCTGCATCCCTTTCTACAGCATAAAGGCCTTATATTTTATAATTAGATTGAAGCAATTCATGTACACTTTTTGACTGCATATATACAAGCCTAGCAACCTGTTGGTCATTACTGTGTTTCACTCGCTGATTGAAATTAAAGGTGTAATACTGTACTTAGTACTCATATGTGAGGCAAACATAAATACATATATGTTTAAACCGGTTTTAAATTACAGTAAACACGTTTTGTAATTCTTTAAACAAGTCTTGAAGGCTGAAAGCACCACGTTCTAAAAACTGTGACTGTTTAACATAGACAGACATTAAACTGCGTTAATTACACTGGAATGCATTGGTTACCGTGACAACAACTTTGTCACAGGAAGTGCTAACGTCCCATAGCACAACACGCCATGTTGTAAACAACCCACCTGAAGCAGCTAAGCTAACACGACTTAGCATAGTTTCATCTTAGGCTAAGCTACCGAATAGCTTTAACAATTACGGGTTAGCATCCTTTACTTGAAGCTTTTAAATACAGCACGTGTGTATGCATTGTGAAGTAATTTGAATTTAACCTAACCCCTGGTTTCTGATTTTTCCATTTCTCTTCCTCCTTTTTCTTCTTTTTCTATGTTTTTCAACCTTCAATTCGTCTCAGCGAATTTAACAATCTAGATGTATCCTTCCTGAATGCTATTGCTTAGTTACTAGTTATTTAAATCTAAATTTAATTACATTTTAACTGTCTATCTAGAGAAGAATCATTAAGTTATTGGGTGTTTTTAGTGGCACAGTGAGTAACTCGCTACAGAGCGGGGCACACACATGACTGGCCTCAGCATGGGAGCTAAACACGCAGCAGCTGTGACCAGACATGTTGTGTTGCCCAACACAAATCAGTTAATTACTAGTGCTACTGATTGTTCCTAATATCAGTTTGATTACCCTGTTTTAATAATAGAAGTTAGCTAATTTTAAATCCATTTACATGTATGGGCATTTTTGTTTTGATGTTCTCTCTGAACCTCAAAAAGGAACCAGAGACATTTCTATTTTTTGATTTGTTTATTTTCAAAAATACTCAGCATAATCTGAATAGAAATGCTCTCCTTTTCCTTCTGCTTTCCCCTTTTCTACTTCACTTCCTCAGAGATTGAACCTGTTTGGGGAACCGTCAGTAAATTATGAGTGATAATTTGACAATAATTTGAAAGTAGTCTTAAGTCATCAATCAAAACACTGTTTACACCCTTTTCAGCAAACATATGCTGACCCAAAACTATTTTAGCATTCACACTATGTTTTGATCTTGTAGTAGTCTCTAGCCTTACTCTCAACACAAGTGTGTCAAAACGTTGCAGATGCTCAGACTAAATGCCCAGAATGCAGACAAGAGAGGGTTGGCCAGGCGTCGTGAGGAACACCCCTTTACCCAGGCCCGACGACCACCTACTGAGCCGAAAGCGGCTGGACGCGGAGAGGGTGTGCCTCAGACTCAGGACTCGGGCGAGAGGTGTGGCTACAAAAAGCTCGCCAAGGTCATAATCTTCCTGGCCCACAACCTAATGGGTCTGAAACAGGAGGTAAATGATCTCAAGCACCAGATCACAGCGGTAGCCCACAAGGAACCCAGCAAAATGGAGTTACAGGAGGAAAACAATAGATTTAAAAAGGCTCTGACAGATGCTGAACAGCAAGAGCACCTGGAAAAAGGTAGCCAGAAAGGACCTGGAAAGGAAACACCCACACAAAATTACTATTAAAGCATCAAATTCTGAGCTCTTAGACAAAGTTACCAGAATTGAGACTCTGATCCAGCAGATGAACAACACTCAAGACAAACTTGACAAGGTCCAAAGAGAACTCAGGTACTCTTATAGGCTGCAAAAGGAAACACAGTGTGAGAAACACCCTACTCCTGCATCCTCAATCAGCAGTGCAAAACTCCCTCAGGTGCACAAAGCTACGAAAGGGGGAGCCAGCACTTTCTGATTAAAAACTCAGCAGACAGACCCATAATACCTTCAGCAACCACAGAGAGGAGGGGGGTCCTTTCCAAGCATCCCTGCAGCAGCGCATGTTGCGACCCCCAGAAACTTTGACAAGCTAACAAGAAAACAATAGTTTCCTACTTTATGCAGTAAGAGCAGTAATTTAGAACGGTGGAGTCGTTTTAACATTGCTTGCAAGCAGACCCAATATTCAATCTTATGTGTCTGTTTCATAAGATAGTAACTTCTTCTCCATGCGCATACAAGTTCCTGATCAAAACCAGATAAAATAATAGTTTGAATGCGCCTTCCTGCGAGAAGTAAGAAGTTTTCAGTGCTATAATGTGTTAAATTGTACGATAAGAAACTAACCTGATTTTAGCGAAGAAATCCTAATTTATGTGTTAGTAGAGCACAAGTCTATTTTTTGACGACGAAATCTCGGGATTAGCAGTTCATATAAATGGTACCAGAATAAATCTGTCTGATTTTGGGGCGAAGAAATCCCCTTCTTCAGTAATGTGTAGGTGATCTGAGCGATGCTCCACATTTCACTGATTTAAGGCCTTATTAAGTGTTATGTATCATTGTATTCATATCGACCCACTCATGTGAAACATTACGTAACTCTTATACATGCGCGCACCAGGTTTTGAATATAATCAGATAAAACTATAGCATGAAGGTGCCTTCCTACAGGTATTAGAAATTTCAGTGCTATAATGTTTTTAAATCGTACGATAAGAAACTAAACTGATTTTAGCGAAGAAATCCTAATCTCTGTTGTAAGTGGAGCATAAGTCTATTTTCTGACAACGCAATCTCAGATTAGCAGCTCATAAAAATGGTACCAGAATAAATCGGTCTGAACTTGGGCGAAGAAATCCCCTTTTTCAACACTGTGTAGGTGATCTGAGCGATACACCTCATTTCATTAATTTAAGGCCTTATTATGTGGTACGTATCATTGTATTTCATTTTGACACGCTCATGTGAAACATTTAAGTAAAATTAATGGTGTTATTCTAGCGTAGCTAAATACGAATCCACCATGCCTGTGAAGTGACGTGCCCTGTTTGAGTAATGAATGAATTTTGTAGGGGACATGCATGAGTTTCCATGAATGATCCAGAAGTGCAAGTCTGCTCCACCTGCACCTGCTGTGAGCTTGCATTGGTCTCCTAGCAAAACGTGACCCCGGAAGAGCAGACTCTTCCGGTTAATCTGACAAAAGCACCCAATTCACAGACCTGTGTGTAAACAAAGAATTGCGTGTAACTAACGCTAACTTTTAAGCTAAGCCCTTTACCTCAACTGATAGCTGTTAGCATCTGGCTAACGCTTAGATAGGTGGTTAAAGTGTAACTTTCTAACCACACCCTCTCTCTCCCTCTCTCTTCATCTCTCTTTATTTTTGTTTTGATTTTATTCTACCCTTTCTTTAATTTTATTGCATTTATTTACATTTGGTTAGCACAAATGTACCAATTCAGCGAAACTGATTTGTATTAAATTTGAGATTTAAATTAAATCAAATTTTTATTTATTTTATTCCATTTTTATTTTTACTTTTATTTTGTTTTGTTTATGTACTTTCCCTTTTAATTCTACAGCTCTTAGGACCTTTTTTATTATTTTTTTTTATTTTTATTTTTTTTTTGTTGTGTTTTACTTTTACCTTATTTTAGTATTTTCACCATCACCATCGTCGCTTTTGGATAGGATTACAGTAGTTCTAGCAACTGTCGTTTCCTTAACGAGTTATACAGGTTATTAGTAGCATAATCCCTGTTTCCTCTCTACTTCTCCTCACGCCTCAGTGCCAGGCCTAATACATTGAAGGGCAGCTACCATTAAACACAATGTAGGCTAACATAAAACTAGAAACAATTCCCACTGTTTCTTTTTTTCTTTTGACGAGGTATTTGGTGGGTCCCTGCTAGTTTAGCTAACAGCCTAACCCTAGGGTTATGAAGTCTATTGCAGCATCACACACAAGTGAAACCTGCTTAGCCGTATCTCTTAGAGAAAAAACTAAAATACGTAAACATGTCCCTTTTTTTTTTTTTTTTTTTTTTTTTTTTTTTTTTTTGAGTTCATCTTATTTTATTTCAGTTTCGTCATAGTGACCAAACCCGTGAACCATCAGTAGTATAGCCCGGTCATCAGCTGACCCCTGTAACAACGTTACTCAAACTCTCCTTTGTGTTCACGAACACAAAAACATAGCACCCTACCTCACTAGTTGCCTCTCACCAGCTATTCATACCTTACACGGCCTACACAGCCGTTCCCCTTAGAGATAGTTTAACACCTCTGTACGTACCTGCATTTGCCTTGTGTCGCAGACATTCCACAGACATCCAGCCCTGGCAGCTCACCAGGACCACCTGGACACTCAGTAGAGCACTGGCTCAAAGCAGCCAACGACCTGCCATGGCAAAGAAAGGAACAGCGAGACTGCGAAATAAGCGAACACTTGACCAGCATCATCCTCTCCTCGGCCACACCCTCAAGGGCCTCAGACAGGAAATATACGAGCTGAAACTGCAAGTCACATAATTCTACAGAGAACTGACACCTGCTCAAAGAGAAAAAGCACAGAGCGTATGCAAAGATCCTCACAGAATGGTGCGACAGAAGGAAAACACCAGTCTTCACAGAGGCTCTAACAGCTGCTAAACACCAGGCGCCGCTGGAAAAAGCCACCACACAGGACTTGAAAACAGAACTGTTTCACACAAAGTCACTCTTAAAACAACTTATGTGGAACTAAATGAGAGAGACACCACATCTAAGGCCTTACAAGGCCACCTGCATTCAGTCAGAGCTGAGGTCCAAACCCTGACTCAACAATTAAAGAGGAGCTTGACATGGTTCAGAAAGAATTTAAACAGTCCTACCGACTGCGCATAGACTGAAGCAAAAGACAGCCGGCTGAACATCGGTCGCCAGCAGTGCAAGCCCTCCACGCCTGTGCACAGCTACGAAAGGGGGGAAAGGGAGCCAAAGCCTTCTGCTTGACACTTCACAAGTCAGCTCCCTGAAAACCTCTGCAGCTGCAACAAAAAAAAAAAAATTTTCAGGCGAACCGAAGCAACGCAACGAGGTGAATTCAGTGTCACAAATGAACTGAAATATGCTTGCAGACCACAAGGCGAACAGATAGGGAAAACACGAAACAGAACTTCCCCTGGCCAGCAGGCCCACCCCTCAGCCAAAAGTCCGAACCTGTGAGGGGGGGGGCGAGAGCCACTGTTCAAACGTCACCAACCAGCAGCCACAAGGGCGTGGGGCAAGGACCTTTCCAGAGGATCACTGCAGACACACACCGTGTGACCCCACAGACCCCAACGAGCTGGCCAGAGACAACACATCTGGCAACCTAAATACTCTCAGACCCAGAGTCTGAACACGGACTGATCGCTGCCCCAGACACCAAGCAGGGCCGGCGTGAAACTCCCCATGCTTACTACCACAGACTTTGACAAACTTACTCCAAGCTCACAATTACCCTGGGATGGCGGAGGACACCAGCTGCAAGAAGTCATCTGGGCATTAGGGCCTGCCGCACAATGCCTAATCAACAGATGCGTAACCTGACACAGAAGGCCTTTAACAAGCACAAGGGCTCCACTAAATGTGTTTGTCAAACCCCACTGATTCTGAAATTCACAACTCAGAATCCAAAGCGGGCACCAGAAGGCACCCAGCATTGCCACAATGCAAAACCCTTCTACAGAAAGCCCCTAGCCAGAAGAGGACAGAGCCATCACCATGGCAACAGACCCAGGTTCCAGAACAACCACTGGGAAAAGGCGTCCTCATACTGCAAACACCACGGTATGCCCAACACCAGTCCACCACAACATCCTCCTCCACACAAAGGAGGCTACACAAGGAAAGCTGGACACGCCTACTTCTGGGTTACAGGATCTGCTGACACTTGCAAAAGAGCTCCTTTAACAAAACTCAACTAAGGAGTATTGATAAGGACAAACCTCTGACTCCTTGCCTTGCTGCATCACAGCATCAGGCCCCTCAAAGGGAGGAGCATCCCTTGAAACCGGTCGACACCCCCAGAAGCAGCCAGACAACGTGGGATTGAGCAACGGGCCCACATGCCCAAAAGCGAAACCTCTACCAACACAACTCAAGCAAGCTCAAGTCGGTGCCGCCACAAGAGCTAAGCGACACCGCAAACATCAGATTTCTAGTGAAGTTCGAGCTACACAGAGGGCTAACAACCACCTGCTGCCATCCTTGCGCCATCACTAGGTCAGTCTGAAACTCTCAGCACACTACAAAATCTCCATAACAATAACCTGCAATCCCTGGAACCACCTGCAATCTCACCAGTGAGAGTCTAACCCGGCAGTTCCACATCGTGGGTACCACAGATAGACTACTGGCTAACAGCATCAACAAAAAAATCCTACCCGGACTAACTCACTTCAGGGTGACAGGTGACACAGCCTCGACACCTACTCTATAAGCTCGAGGACCCACACCTTGCTACAGCCTACATAACCACAGCACACCACCAGACAGCATCCAACACGGCACCAACAGCCAAAAAACCACCACTGGCTCCCAGCCATGAGTGCCAGGTGTGTGTCCGATTGTTCTGCACCTTGACATCGCTAGTTGTTGTCTATTCTACGGACAACAACGCTCGAAAGGGGGGGAAATATGTAGCGTCTCGACCAATCGGACACACTAATTTTATTGATTTTAACAAATCAAGTATTCATGAGATTAAAAAAAAACCAAAAAAAAAAAAAAAAAATCGCACAGTCCCCTCATTCAAGAGACTGGATGCCAGGGCTTCGGTGGAACACCATCCCCCCACCTTGATCACCATGGTAACCATGCGGATATCCCTGGTTTTATGGCCTGAAGGAATGCAGGCAGACAAACTCCCTCATTTTCCTCATGGGAAAGGCACAAATGCACAGGAGAAACGATTTTCTACTAATTAATTCATAGGAAAACCTTATTTGAATGAACACCCATTTTCTTCAGGTCATTGTGTATATTATTGCTGTGTTGTTTTTAATCTGTTGTATTATAGACTATTTTTTTTCATGCTTACGATAAACCACTCATTTATATAAGTAACTCTACCATGTCTAGTGTCTATGAATTCGTCTTCGGATGATCTAAACGAGAGTGTATACATGCTGATAACCTCTGCAAATATGATGTTCTGGAATCATGCTAACTTTCGCATCAACACTCCAGCGATTACATATGCAAAATTAATCAGGCTTAAAGACAACAGGGCCTAAAAACGCAGAACTCCAATGGAGATTCGGACTTCCCCATTTGGCAAGCCCATTCCGAGTAGGCGGAATCTTGCAGGCTTTAACGGCCAACTCCATGTGACCCGCGTCTGGCGGGTGGTTTGTCGGAATTCTGAGAGGCGGTGAGACAAACACTCCCGAAAACGCTAAGCTTGTGCCAGGCTTCGGCATTGTCCTTTCCATTCATCAAGTTACTCTGACACAAACTGGTTCTTTTCATCAACCAACTTCAGCAAGATCTTGGGGCCGTACGATCGCATCAGGAATCTTTGTTCATACAGACATGCAAGTATCAAACTTAGTCTCATTAATTAATACATTAAGTATCAGTTACACCCTTTTACAAAGGTGTGTTTGAACTAAGAACCTGACGTTTTCCCTCAGGTTTTAGATATGCTGAATATATGCAAAGTGTTCCATAAAATTCATTCCTTATGCCTCTTCTTCGTCGCTAACTTTAACCGTCCTATACCAAACTGAGTGTGTGTGTGGGTGTGTATTGTTAGCCGTATGTGTTTAGGTAGATGTTTGACTAGTTTAAGTGTTTATGTAGTTATAAAACCTTACTTGTATCACACTTGAAGTTGTTCATCGTTTGCTCATAACTGGAATCACTTAATCATGCAGATTTACGCTACAAACTTATAGAATTGTGCAGTAAGAAAGTTATTTCCCTTAACCGGGAATTTAACGTTCTTAGAATTGACAAGACGTTTGACCCTGAGTGGTCAGCTAAATATCTAAAGCGGATCTAAAATATGAATAGTTAATCATAACTAGATATGGTTAATTATTCATATTTCCCCATGAGTAGATTCGCTAAAAAGGTCCCAGTGATCGTTCAGTAGTCAGTCAAGTCATAAATGATCTCAGAGTCCAGTCAAGTCTCAATCTGATCTACCAGAGCTATCACATTCAGCTTTATCAGAGCCTGTCTCGTTCTCAGCTGTTCGCTCCAGAGTCAAGTCAGCCCTCAGTTATTCATCCAGAGGCAGTTCACATCACAGTGATCATCCGCAATCACGTTGCATCACAGCTGATCATCTAGAGTCATGTCACGTCCTGTCTGTTACACCCAGAGTACGAGGTCAGCCTTCGGTTCCCAGTTGGTAATCCAGTGCAGGATCACCGCTGGTGTCTGCACGACAGCCTGGTATCCCCAACCATCCTCTAAACCTTCTGTTATGAACTCCTTCCCTGTCTGCAGGGCATTTACCATATGGGGGTTGCTTTATGTTCTATTGGGCCGCGTATCAACCGTAACCCTTGCCTTTTTCCTTCTACGGAACGATTTGCGAGAGGCAGTGGCACCGGCCACAACATCTCCAGAGGTGGCGGCTTACGCTACAGAACCTCCTGAGGTAGCAGTGCCCGCTGCTGTGCTCCCAGAGGCCATGGTGTCGACTGTAGTTTCTTCGGAGGTGGCGGCACATGCTGCAGAACCTCCAAATGCGGCGGTACTCGCTTCAGCTCCTTGCGTGGTGGTAGCGCCCAGAAACGCACATCAGCTATCCTGTCACGGCCTGTAGTGAACATTGTCCTGTCTCAACCGGCGCCTCTTGTCGTCTGTTCACGGTATAGAGGGCCTTTGCGAAACTCCCTGCTTGTCATGTGTCATGGCTATGGAGGGAACCGTCGTGAACTCTCTGCCTGTCTGTCAAGGATTAAGGAGGCGTCTAGTGAATCCGTCATGACACTGTCACGGTATGGAGGCCGTTTGACGAATCCCTGCTCGTTCTGTCACAGCTTAGAGGCGTTGCCAACTCCTGCTCGTCCTGTCACGGTATGGAGGCAGTCGGGGAATCATCATCCTGTGCCCGTAACGGATATGGAGGACGGTTTGTGAATCTTTGCTTGCTGTTTTGGCCAGGAGGTCGTTTGTGAACTTTTGTCTTGTTCCGACCCAGCCAGGGAGGCTGCCCCTTAACGCTCAGTCTTGTCTATCAACCCGAATGTTCTGTCTGTGTTGTATGTCTCTGCTCTCTCATTGTTACAGTCTCCGCCATGGTCTCCTGATCAGTGTGGTTCACCGGGGGGGGGGGTTCCTGTTCCTTCTGCTTCGCCATGGTGGTCCGCTGCTCTGCCGTGTTGCTCTGCCTGCTCTGCCGTGGTGGTCCTCTGCTCCAACGTGGTGGTCTACTGTCTGGCTCTGGTGGTATTCTGCTCGCTGTGGTGGTCTTCTGCTCCGCCGTGGTGGTCCTCTGCTCCGCTGTGGTGGTCCGCTGCTCTGCCGTGTTGGTTTTCTGCTCCGCCGTGGTGGTCTGCTGTTTGGCTCTGGTGGTTCTCTGCTCCACCTGTACTGCCGGCTCCACACTGGCTCTCTGCTCCGCTGGTTCTGCCTCAGTTCCAGGTCTCTCCACTTCCATGTGGACCTGGCCCTCCATCCATACATACTGTTCTGCCTCCGCTCCACCGTCCTCCTGCATTGTACAGTGTTTGGAGTCTGGAAGCCGCTCCTTGGGGGAGGGGCTCTGTTACGTATCCGGTCCATGAACTTCCTTCTGCTAGCCATCAGAGGTAACCCTTTCCAATTTCATTGACTCTCGCACTAAACACTGTTGCACATCACCCCGGACTACATATCCCATAATTCATTGCACTGATTGCACACAGCACTGATTGCACACAGCTGTTTTCATATCATCATAACATTTACACTCATCTCATCCTTCTACGGCCGAGTTGTAGGCGTTATCACCGCAGTGATAGCTACTTACGAAGCATCGTTAGTTCCCAGTCTAGCCTAGTAAACTCTTGCCCTTGTCTGTTTTTGGTTCTGATTTCTGACTGTTTTCCTGGCTTTATCCCTCATCTCCCCTTTGTGATTCTGTTCCCCGATCGTGACATACGCAGCATGGGGACTATTCTTTTGTCTTGCCCGCCATTACCTGTTTGCCATTGTTCGACGCTGCCTGTGTTTCTGACCTCCTCTGCTTTTAATAAAGCTTGCACATGGATCTGCACATCTCACGTCTTGTCAGCCCCGTAACAGGTTAAGTAATCAGATTACTTTTCCAAGTAACTAGTAATGCATTACTTTTTAATTTTGAAGAAAATATCTGAGTTACTTTTTCAAATAAGTAATGCCATTTGTTTTCACAATGATTGACTGACAGCTCTCCTGTCGCCATGTAGAGAGAAATCAGGAGTAAGTTCGGAGGCTTTGTGTGCGCTATGTAAACATGATGCTTTCTGTATTTCTAGACTAAATGTGAACATGCATTTGCTCATCTCAATCGCACAAAAACAGATTCAGTATTCCTCAAAATAAACAAAAACAGTGAAATGCAAAGAGTGAAATGCAAACCAGCAATAGTTAAATGTTAAAAATATCCGTTATGTATTTAATCACATTTTATTAACCAGTGTCTTTGCGGTTGCACTTTATAATAACTATTTACAATCAGTTGTAAGTCATTTATAAGTGATTAGTTAATGATGAACTAATCATCTACAAAACATTCATAAATTATTAATAAGTGATATGCTAACAATTTATGTATGTTTTGTAGATTCAGTAATAAATCATTTACAAGTGATTAGATAATTATGAACTAATAATTTACAAAACATTATTATTAAGTTTAGATGATTAGTATTACACAAATGATTATTAAGTAATATGCTAACGATTTACAAATTTCGTAAGTTATCTTAAAAAATAGCATTATGAAATAATCAAACAGATCCTTAGTTAATGGTTAATAAGTTACTGGTTAATATATTATGAATCACTTATAAATCATTGAAATGTCAACATTGTACTATTATCTCAATAAACAATTGTTAATCAAGAACAAATGATGATCAAACCATTAGTAAATGATCAGTATATAATTTATTTATGTTTTGTTAAAGTTGTAAGCTGGTCTGTTAAAAAGCACAAAAATGCAATTATGCTAAAGCTATTTTTTTAAAGAATAATAAATTATTTGTCGTCAAGTGAATAAGGATGTGTAAATGACTTAGTCAGGGGATTCCAGTGGGTTGTGTTAAATCCTTTCTCTCATCAGCACAGACTTGTTCTGCGTGGAGTGTGTGGGATCTAGTGATAATGTGAACCGGTTTTACCCTCCACTGAAGATCACATCAGGTGCACAGCGTTAAAATAATCCATGTGTGTCAGAGAAGACATCTGTCTATACCCTCACCAGTCCGCACTTACACTGCAGTACATACTACTAAGTGTTCAACACCTGTTATAGATGTTGTGTACATGCATGAATAAATCATTTACAAAAATGCATCCATTGTAACAGGTGAGCAATAGCAGAAATGAATTTTTACATTAGTGCATCTTTTACAGCAATTAGGGGATGCAGAAAGTGTTGTAAATGCCTTGTATACAAGTACAGATCATTTGTAACAGGTAAGAAAGTTCTACAAATGATGTGTAACCGCAAGTGATGAATAGTTTACACTTTAGATGAGGGGATGCAAATTTACATTTCCTTCAGCCTGAGGCTTATTCATTTTACTTTTGGAGTGAAAGGGCTTTTACAGTTGCCAAAAATAGAACTTATTTATATTAAAAACAAACCCCAATGACAGATGAGGAAAGAAAAGCACAAAAGTAACGAAGCTTCCTTCCATGAAAAGTAACTAAATAATGCAATTAGTTACTTTTTTTAGGGAGTAAAGCAATGTTGTAATGCATTACTTTTTAAAAGTAACTTTCCCCAACACTGGTTACAGATACAAACCCCTAGTTAACAGAGTCTATTTTGATTTGATGTTGATTTTAAAACTCCCTTGCTATACTCCCATGTCTACCGTGAGTGTGACTGGTTAAAAGGGTTATTAGCTTAATTCTTCTCCCTGCAGCAGGTGGAAAATAGTCTCATGTCGCCTGAGACTTCATTCATTTACTGTGAGCATGCATGCTTGGAGAATTGAAACACTGGCAGATATAGCATATCATGAGCACATTAATTATGGCTGCTCTTGTGCTGTTGCTGTGCTGCCATTGTTGGTCCCCATGCGTGAAAGACACTGGGATTCTGTACTCGCAGCTGAGAAATGGGCCAGACCTGCTCGATTCTATCTGCAAGGTTTTTCCCTCTCTTTCCCTCCTGACTCGTGAAAATGAAAGACAGAGAAAATTGGAGAGAAAACAACAACAAAACAGATGGCTGTCTTTTTTTTCACATTTGTCTGTATTTTAATGTTATATTAATTAAATATTCAGTTCAGTTAGTGTTACCTTCAGCAGTGTTCATTTAGGTTTAATTTTTATTTCATGGACAGATTTATACAAATTATTACTTGTTATTTTTTATTTGTTTGTTTATTTATTTTTTGAGTAAGACCTTTTCAATGAATCTTTGGTTGAATACAAGGCCGAAGTGCATTTCCCAAAAGCATCTTTAGCCAACTATGGTCAAAAGTTACCAACATAGTTTTCAGTTTTTCAATGACATGAAAAACTGTTTTTCATTTACATAGCGCATGCAATTTTAAAAAATGAATGCCTTTCTGTTGTTTGTGTAAATGAACTATAATAATCTGTCATTAATTGTGATCATTTAACTAGCAGAGGTTATTACTCCACCACGGTGCATATATATATATATCTATATATATTAGTATATATAATTAACAACAGTCATGTTTTGTTGGTATCACTGGACAGAAGTATGAGCATGTTACTGAGGCTTTGGAAAACAGTCGTGACTAGCTACTTAAAGGGAAAGTTCACACAAAAATGAAAATTCTGGAAAAATTAGTAAGGAAGTCCATGACTACTGTCAACTGTTTGGTTACCAATATTCTTCAAAATATCTTTTGTGCTCAACAGAAGAAAGAAACTCATACAAGTCTGGAAAAACTTGAGGGTGAATAAATTATGACTTTTGAGAATTTTCAGTTTTTGGTGAACTATCCCTTTAATTTTGACAACAATACATCATACTGTGGAGGTTCAGCAGTGAGTTACATCATTGTATGGGAAATGCACCCTGATTTATTAGTTCAGAGAACATTCAAGAATAACATACTCATAATGATGGCAAAATGAATAAATGGAATGTTCCTCTAACAGTTGCACAACCAAGAAAAAAAGGTTTCTAAACCATTTTAAAAACATTTTGAAAAGTCAGAGAAAGTAATGTGAACATTAGCTAAATGTTTTCATGTAAAATGCAATTACATTCTACTGACTGTAAGTAACCTTGCAACTACAGATCAACTTATTCTACTAACCGTAACCATAACCTAACAGTCTACTAATACTCCTAATGAGAGTTAGTTGACATGTAGATGCAAAGTTACTTATAGTCAACTGAATTTCTTAAGGGGACCATCAAATTAAGTGTAACCCTTTTACTTTTGTTGTTTTTATTTTATTTCAGTTCACTTTTCCACCACTGTTTGCAATTTCATTCATTTAGCTTGTTAATTATTTGATGACATGTTTTGAATGTTTTTGTCTTTGGTGTAGTATACTAAAATACGCTCTGCTTGGTCTAAAGTAAACACTGCAAGTGGTTCACTTTTCTGCTTCAGTTCCATGATCTGAGATTTCAACAGCAAACCAACGTGAAGATTCAAAGCCACTGTTCAATGTTACGCTATTTGCTTTGACGCTGCAGTCGTGATCCACTTTACTGAGCTATGAAAATACTCAGCTGACCTAAATTGACCCAAAAGTGCTGTTGCCAAACTATTACTAGAATGTGCAGACTCCGTTATTTGCACTGTCCATGGTTTCATCCAGAACTCTTTAATATGTGTTTTAATATCCTTCTCTATCTAAGAAATAAAGTGAATGTAATATTTATGGTGCAGTAGCTTACAGCTGTAATTCAATACAGGGATAAAAAAGCCTTCATACTAAGCTAGGTGGTATTCCAGTCATTTCTTTTTCCCTGGGTGCAAGTGGTGATATCTAAATAGATTCAACTGTTGATTGACAGCGCGGGGATGAGCTGTTATCGGCTGGACCACAGTGTTGTGTTTGCTGAGGTTGTGAGGTACAGTCTCCCGTGGTATTGTGATTTTTCTACACTGTGGAAGCCCAGCATGCTCTCTGCCTGTCACAGAACTACATTACCATTCATGATTGACAGAGGAGGAAAGAGACCTGGCAGATTTCGAGATGGTTTTGTAACTTTTTTTTTTTTGATTTAACTCAACATTTTGTGAAACAAGGCTATTGTTTTGTTTTAACAATGCTGACTTTTGACTATCAGCATTCAGTGGCTGCTCACATAGAATGTGTTCTTGCATTTAAAAACACAAGACACATTTTAATATGTTGAACTTCTTTTACTTTGACAGACTGTCTTAAAGTGCCCCTATTATGCCATTTTTAAGGTTCCTAATATTGTTTTGGGAGTCTCCTACAATAGGTTTACATGCATGCAAGGTAAAAAAAACGCTTTTGCATTTAATATCACTAATTTTACAAAGAATCTCAAAAGATCGTTCGTAGCAGTTCTAAGATTCAGTCTCTCTAATCCCCTCTTTCTGTGAGCCTACTCTGCTCTGATTGGTCAGATGGCCCAGTCTGTTGTGATTGGTGTACCGCGTACAGTGCGTGTCAGAAACAGTACACCCATTGGCATAGTTCCGTACTTTGAACGAGATTAGAGAAGGCAGCGTCGTAATTAACGGGGGAACACTAAAAAGACTGGGGTTGAACTGCTGTGGGTACAGTGGAAAAAAATGAATGTTAACCACTAATCTTTGCAGCCCGCATCTTTAAGACCTGAAAATAAAGCAAATTATTTACACAGGATTCAACATGCTGTTACCACACAAAAAAAGCTCAGTGTTTGTGAAGGGGGTCAAAAGTGTTTGCGGCCGTCATAGGCGAGTATTGTGCAATTGTGTTACCCATGACGAAGCAAAATTGAGCATACAGAGTACACATGGTTGTACTCAAACATGTGCGTATTATGCAAATGATGAAATTTACGTCACATGCACGGTTGCAGACACTAGGTACATGTAAAACTGTAATATACATTGCGGGTTGACTGGCTTAAGGGTTAGTTCACGCAAAAATGAAATTAGCCTGTGTTTTACTCACTCTCAAGCCATCCTAGGTGTATATAACTTTCTTCTTTCAGATGAATACAACCGGAGTTAGATTAAAAATGTCCTGGCTCTTCCAAGCTTTATAATGGGGGTCGAGATTTTAAAGCCCAAAAAAGTGCATCCATCATAAAAGTACTCCACAAGGCTAAAGTGAATCGATGAGTTTGTGTAAGAAAAATATCCATATTTAAAACGTTGTATACCATACTAACGCTAATGCTAACTGTCATATGCGTGGATGGCGTTCCAGCGCATGATGCAGGATGTGTAGCGTAAGCTCCGGTGAGAATATGACAGTCTCGCAAGAACAAAGTTTTGTTTACAGCAAAGGAAAACCAGTTTTTCAAGTACCGCAGACAGCAATGGATCGTCTGACATTACACAGACACTATTGGAAGAGAACTGAACTGAGCTGAACGATGATATCAGCAATGAACTGCCTTTAACTGAAAAAATGACTGTTTACTATTGTCATCTTTTGGAGCTGCTTCACAGCAGAATTTAATTTTGTTTTTGACACACTATTTTCCTGTTACCCTGTAACACGCTTGCCAATCGGGTTTTGGGTAAGCGCTATAGAATAAAGACTCGACTGAAGTGACTGACTGATCAACTGTTGTCACTGCTAATCAACAGTAGTGATATATGGTTTATTGGAACTTCTGTTGGTCTGTGTCTCAATAAACTCAGTGGTGCACACAGTACTATCCAACCTCTATCTGTGGTCATGATACTTCAGCATTATGTGTAAAATTATGCTTTTTTATGTTTTAATGGACTGGTATTGCCAACAATAGACATGTCCACCTTGGTTTTCTGACGTGTGTACTGAAACGTGATCAACTTTACTTGAGTGTAACATCAATCCCAGCTCTGACATCTGACTTCAGAGGTAAATGGAATGCAGCATGGAAATCACTGGAGAGGATGTTTATGCTCGAAGGTTTTTTTTTATTTAGTCAACAATGAATCCAAGATGAAGAATGTGTATCATGATGAAAATTAAACAATTTTAAATAAAGCATTCTTTTGACGAAATTTAGGATTTTTTAAAATTATAACAAAAAAATTATAACAAAAAATCACAAGGTGATTACTATGCACTAACATGTTTTTTGAAGTTACACAATGTAATAAATGCCTCAATTAATCGGATATTTATACAACATAAACATAATATTACAAAATATCGTGCACAAAATGACCTGAATTCACAAGTGACCTTGAACTAGTCAGAATGTGAAAGTCAATTTGTGAATGCGCTTTTTCCATAACAGCTTGCTTAATAACTAAAACATAAAGAAATCACAATATTGTATTACAATACTCGCAGAGCTGGGTAGATTACTTACAAATTGTAATCCGTTACTGATTCCAAATTACATGACAAAAAAATTTAGTTATTAACATAATCCATTACATTACTAATTTAGGAATATAATCAGATGGATTTTTTACTTTTAGATTACTTTTGAACTAAACGTGTTTATCACATGATTTTTAAATAGGATACCCTTGTACCATATCGATAAAAAAATGCAACGAAAAATAAAATATATTCCATTTGATGTTATTGACAGCATGAAGTGCATTAAACATTACATTACTTCAAGGTTTACCAAGCTGAGGTTTGTGAGTTTAATGAAAAGCAAATAATTAATTAAATCATAAAAATGTAAAATGGAAACAAATCATTTTTAAAATAACATCAATCAAAATAAACAGTACTAAAAAGTAAGATTTTTTTTTACCTGCATGTCATGTGACCATTAACCGTGAATATGCAAATGTGATAATTATTAAAATATTTATCAGGGGTACTTCAAGTAAATATATTAGGTGAAAGAGGTTTAGCTGACAAAAAAAGTGAATGCCTGCATTACATGTAAATAAGAAATAATGTGAATTTGTGCATTTTAATGTGTTTGAAAGACAAAAGCCTTCCAAAGACATAGTAATGCATGGTTAAATAACCCTCTGAGTGATAATTCAAATACAAATTAATAAAAAAAAATTAGGGACACTGCACTACATATGGTCTGACTAAAATTCATGAAAATTACGTAATTAAATATTGACCAAACTAACAGGATATTTTCATCAAAAGACACACAAAAAAGAAAACTGTGTAAAAGTTAGGTTCACATTTAGAACATGGCCTCTGGAAGCACCGCTGCAGCCTATGAACTTTCTCGATTAACTGATAAACACCTGTGCACAGCAACTCTCAAAAATTGCGTAAAGCCAGCCAATCAGATCAGAGCATGCCATTTTGAAATTATATTGTGTCACGGTTGTGATTTTTGAATATGCATCAGACACTACGTGGGCGTGCCGCCTCAGGCCGTGACTAACAATGCTGTAGCAGCTCTCTCTTCATGCTGGAGACTCTTTCAGAGGAGTTTGCTGGAGTCTCCCACTGCATCAGATTTGAGAGCTCTAGTCGTTTCTCCAAAAGGTTCAAATGAAACTTTCAGCATTAGAGAGAAACCTCAGGCCATAGCAGATTGATGGATGATGTGGAATCAAATCTCTGTCAAGGTTGCGGCCCTGTGGAGAGCCCTACTCTGACAGACTGAGCATATTTTTTTTTTCTTTCATATCACAGAAGTTCTGCTTTTGAAGAGTTTTGTTTTTTTTACACGTGATAAAAGGCTCTGAAATATCTAAGGTTATCTGGGAGTTCACTGTTCACTACTGCAGTGTTTTAAATAATTAAAGCAAAGCAAAGATGACAGCGACACGGCCAGAGCTGCTGAATCAAACATGGTGAGAGGGCAACATGATCAATGTCTGATAAAAATGTAGACTGTATACTGTCTGCTATGTAAAATTAAGTTTGTGAAACAATGCATTATGCAACGATATACGTTTCAAACAGTAGTATGCTACACATGACCTCACTATGTTGCTTGTTTAATTCATTAAGTAGCATACAGTTATCACTTCTGGCATAAAAAGACATTCTGAATTTTAAATCAATTTTGTGTGTAAAAACAACTATTTGAAATCTAATAATGAATCAAGAAAAAGGTAACAATTGCAGCCAAGGTCAAGTCAGCGGCTTTGTGGGATACAGTAACCAATGTTATGTGCTCTGTTGCATGCTGCCTGTTTTGCATAGTGCGCACTGAATTTTTTGCAGAAATAGTATGCTAGTATGTTATGGGTGGGATCCTTCAGGATTTGATTGGCATGTGAAATAGCTATCGTCAATATTGTTAATATAATTTAAATCATTTCACTTCACAAGCTGGATAATTTATTATATTTGGATTAAATATTATAATTATAAGTCCCTTATCATCTCATGTTGTCTATATATATATTTTTTTTTTATTAAATGTGATCAGTCTAAAGGAAGCCGAATTCTTTCTTCCTCTGTTTTGCTCTAACGTCCCGCAGGATGATCGTCAATAACCAGCTAAACTAATCACCCGAAGCAGGATCACTTCACTTTAACTTGCTATCAGAGTTGAAGGCCAAGAACACAGCTGAACCACCCTTAGGAATTAAAATAACAAACATGCAGATATTTAGATTAGGTGTAACTATTATAGTCTGCAAACAAATATTAACTGGGGATTTTGTTGGCATTTTCGAAACAGAGGTGGGATTACTTCCTGGAATTGCTGTTAGCTTGAAACACAGCAGAGTACTGAAACACTGTTATTGTGTACTTTTAATTTATAATGCTTATCCACATTAGCATAATTGTTTTATTTAAACCTCTTTATATTACAGAATGCATTTCTAATTCTGTTTATTCAACGTATTAATGTGTTCAGAATTCTCAAAGGGCCTCATAAAGAGATTTAGAATCATTTACTCACACCCTCATGTCGCTCCAAACCTGAGATATTTTGTAGAATGTACAAGCTGCCCTTTTCCATACGTTGAATCCCCCAAAAAAGAGGTGAGAATTCTCCCAAAAATGAAAAGCACTATAATAGCATTAAAAGTATTTTGAAGTCATATGATAGCACTATGTGAGGAACAGACTGAAATTTAAAATGATATTCACCCCAAAAAATGAAATCCTGTCATAATTTACTCAAAACAAGGAACACAAAAGAAAAAAGAAGATATTTAGCTTATGTGACCATTGGTTTTCATTGCATGGACAAAAAAAACATAATTTCTTTAAATATCTTCTTTTATGTTCAACAGAAAAAAAGAAAGTGAAAGGCTGAACAGGGGCATCGCTAGACTCTGTTTACTGGAGCATAAACCCCAGTAAAATACTGCTGTGCTCCCATAAAATTTTACTGATAAATCCTTATGTGTCTATTTGATTGACATATACCGACCTGATAATAATTTTTTCTGATAAAATTTCATCAATCAAGTCATGTGTTTTTGATCAGTTGTTTAGAATCACAATGGATGATTGAAAAATGAATCACTCTTTTTGATCTAATCGTTCAAATGAGTTTGCAAAAATGTCCAAAATTGTTCGGGATAAAGTTGAATTCTAATTAATTGGATTAGGTTGACAGTTCACTCATGCACTGAATCGTTTGCAGGGGCTTCTCACACCAAAATAATAACTATATACTGTATTTTATTAGACAGAGAACAAAAAAGGTGGCTATTTATCCATTGTAAGAAACAAAACATGTAAATGTTATATGTGACCTTGGACCACAAATCCAGTCCATTTTCTGAAATTTAGATTTTCCATTGATGTATGGTTTGTTAGGATAGGACAATATTTGGCTGAGATACAATTATTTGAAAATCTGGAATCTGAATATTGAGAAAATCACATTTAAAGTTGTCCAAATGAAGTTCTTAGCAATGCATATTACTAATCAAAAGTTAAGTTTTGATATATTTACAGTAGGAAATTTACAAAATATGTTTATGGAACATGATCATTACTTAATGTCCTAATGATTTTTGGCATAAAAGAAAAATCTATAATTTTGACCCATACAATGTTTTTTTTTGGCTATTGCTACAAATATATCCCAGCGACTTAAGACTGCTTTTGTGCTCCAAGGTCACATATTGCTTGTCAACGATGAAGCAGCTCTTTATTGTGCACGCGGCTTGTAAAAAACTCTGCTGGTAAACACGAGTTATATCCAGTATCCAATTTAATATATATACCAATATATTTATATCCAGAAAGAGTATCAATATATGAGCACACGTTTTATACACTCTTTCATTACTGATGAAAGCCTATAGAAATGACCCTGAGGGACCATTTAAGACAATTTTGAAAGAATTTTTTTATATCTTCACACACACAAAAAAGAGGTTTTGAATGACATTGTAAATCATTGTCGATCATTGTCACTTTTGGGTGAACTATCCTTTTAAAAGGGCAAACTACAGTACAGCCGGATGCAAATGAATGGGTCGTATCTTCCCAAAGTAGATGAAACTGGGCAACTGTGGTAAT
This sequence comes from Sinocyclocheilus anophthalmus, assembly GCA_018155175.1. Lineage (NCBI taxonomy): Eukaryota > Metazoa > Chordata > Actinopteri > Cypriniformes > Cyprinidae > Sinocyclocheilus > Sinocyclocheilus anophthalmus. The sequence continues at coordinate 199,708 of JADLZN010000988.1, read as the reverse complement.
TAATGAAAGACGTTTCAGTCAAAGTTTCAACGTGTGGATTTGCACATGGTCAAATATCCCATCAATCCATCTGACCATGCATAATGCAAATATCAGAAATGACCCTCACAGGCATTCGTATTGAATATGTTCGGTGTAAAAAGAATCAATTTTTACACCGAATTTGGCACTGGAGTTTATGGATGCTGATGTTTTAAACATTGATTTTTGCACTGTGAAGTCGCTTCATAAAGGAAATTCAATAAAGGAGCGTCAGTGATCAATATCAATATAATAAGGCTCATGCAAAACCCTCTTTGTTTTGAATTATTCTAAATGTTTCAAGCATTTCCAAGGCATTGGGTTTATATGTGCACATAAACCCAATCTCTGGTTTATGTGGCAGACTATATAACCTTCTCATCAGATGGAAGCTAAAAATAGTCGAACCCCCCCTTCCTTGTTTCTTTCTTTCTTTCTTTCTTCACCTGCCTCTGCTCACCTTTTTCCTCATCCTCCTTCACCACCTCATTTAGTGAATCCCAGCCTCCTTTTCTCCACAAGTGTGCGAAACGAGCATCAGTGAGCGTCGTTTGACTGAACAACAGTGACTCATTGCACTAGACGCTGTCCAAATCAGTAAAGTTCACAAGTATCAATAACCTCCCGTGTGTTTCCCAGACACCTAACGACAGAAATGCACTGGAGGCAAAGCCGCTCGGGGGGAAATCGGTCTCCTATAGGTCTAATAAATGTTATCGAAGGCAGTGTGAGAGTGTGAATGTGCGTGTGGCAGGGGAATAAGAGATAAAGCGATTGGAGCGCAGTGCCAGCGTGTGCTTGAGGATGTTTCCAGTCTATTAGATCCAGCGCTCCTGGTTCGCACGGGGTGATGGATGATTCTGGTGTGCGTGAGAGTTTGCAGATCTTGGAGGTGTGGAGTGTGTGCTTTTGAAGACTGTCCACACAAAGATAAACCAGAAATCACCTGCATTATGAAGGCCAGTCGATGGTTTCCGTCAAAAAGGCTTAGTGGACATTCTAAATAATGTGTTTATGAGACGATACATGCATATATAAAATAAAAAAAAGTTTTTTTTTTAATATTAGCTTAATATAATTTAATAGAAGTCAGTGGAAAGTGATGGAAAAACAAACGTGTGCGTGTATTTCTTATGAGAAGCAGCTTTGGAGATGCTGAATGAGATGGAAACATGGTGATCCAGGTTTGAGAACAACCCAGCACTTTTTTTTTACTCTCGTACATGGCCCAATTGCAGTGCTTTCGCTGATGTATCTGCAGTCAGATCAACCATCTTTAGACTGAATCATGTTGAAGTGAATTCAAAAGAGTCTTACCTGAGTCACTCTAGATGGACGTGAAGGTTTGCGCTTCCTCAGTGAGAGCGAGTCAGTCAGCGCGTTGTGTCTCTGTACTGAGTGTTGTCCGCGCGACAGCATCATTGAGCTGAGCGCGCTCTTCCACTCTCCTCAGCAGCAATACGCGCCGCTTGCTCGCGCTCGGCTTTGTTCATTCCGACATCCAAGACGAGTCATCAGCGCGAGACAGAGAGGGGGGGACAGAAGAGACGTTTGTGTGCGATGGGGTTGGCGATCGTTGGGCGTTTTGTGACCAAAATGACAAAAATATGGTTGATGTTACGAATTTGAACGTACATGAGTGTTTTGATACATGAATGATTTGGGGATATTCATGATAGACTAAAAATTGTTGTTAATGTGATGCTGTTGTATTAAGACGACATGTGCACCCCTCTAAAGATGAGGATGGTTTATTTCTTACGAGGAGCATCGTTGATGAGAGAGAGAAAGGATGAGGGTCAGACGAGGAGGACGAGCCTTGGACCCTGAAGACAGAGATGACAGAGAGGAGCCAGGCACACACACGCACACTGGAGGAGATCTATATGAAAGACAAGAAAAGCGCTATCAAGTAATAATGAGGTAATAATTGGACTAGCTACAAGAGAGCATTTCAAAACTCAATGTGAACACATTCAAATAGCAACAGAGTGAATCTCACAAAGCTTGAACACGCAGATCATACTGCACTCAAATCAAAAGAAAGAAATTAGAAAATGAATCCTATGTTAGGACCATAAGGGAAGTCATTGTGATGCTATATTAATGGGCCAATTAGAAAACAGTAGGTCTAGTTTAAAAAATAAATAAATAAATAAAAATTTAACATAGAGAGGTATCATTTACTCACCTTCAGCCCCCCATGTAGCGTTGAAACCCATTAGACTTACTTCTTCTGTGGACCACATACGATTATTCTGAAGAATGCTACGCCGCAGTTTTTTTTGAGGATATATGCGGAAACAAAAAAATACTAAAACATTTCTCAAATTGTCTCTTTGGAGTTTGACAGAAGAAAGAAGAAGAAAGAGGTTTGGAACAACACGAGGGTGAAATGATTTTCAGCGATTTTCATTTCATCTCACATACTTTTAGCTAACAAGTTCTAACAACATTTTCCTAATGTTCCCATTAAGTGAATTTTCTCAAAACGTTTAAAAGTCCATTTTTTAAATGTTTTAAAAACTAATTTTCTTGGTTATGGGAACATTCCATGTTGTCATTTTGAAAACATTATCGGAATGTTACATTCTGAAACAAGTAGTAACATTTAAAAACGTTTTTTAAAAGCATTTTTAAAAAGCTTAGAAACAACCTAAAAAACAAGATCATCGAATGATGTCATAATAGTTTTTTTCTTTGCTCTCGAGCAACATTCTAAAGGGTTATTTCACCCAAAATGAAAATTACTGGTCATTAATTGCTCCCCCTCATGATCTGTTCCAACCGTATAAGCCCTTCGTTCATCCTTCGAATGAACACAAATTAGATATTCTGATGAAATTCTGACGAGCCCTCTGCACCCTCCCATAAGACAGCAAGACTGGCCTAATACCCCGATCAGCCCGTCCAGAAGTAGAAGGCATGTGACGGTAAAATAGTCCATGTGACCATCAGTGGCTCAACCGTAATGTAATTTTACGAAGATACGAGAAACTTTTGTATTGCAAAGACGAAAACAAAAAAATAATAGCGCTTTAATTCAACAATTCTTCTCCTCCGTTTCAACCATGCGGATAGCCCATTTGGAAAGTATCCACTGAACATAAACAGACGACTATGCCTATTCGTGCTTAGCCTGACTGGCATAAGCGCGGCTACAGTTTTTCTTACTGTTGTTTACGACGTATTGATTAAACGGCAAAACTAAGGCCCATCTGCGTGAAGGCAGTCGACCACAGACAGGTGATGTGGGAGGAAGAACAAAGTGTTTGAATAAGTAGTTTATTTTTGTTTCCTTTGCTTACAAAAAGTATTCTCGTAGCTTTGTAAAATGACGGTTGGACCCCTGATGTCACATGGACTATTTTACCAGTCTCCTTGCTACGTCTCTGGACCTTGTATATGTTGACTGTGTAAGACGCCTGTAGATGTCTATGACGGAAGGAGGTGAGAGAGCCCTCTCAGAATCATACAAAAAATATCTTAATTTGTGTTCTGAAGGTGAACGGAGGTCTTACGGGTTTGGAATTACATTATGGTGAGTAAATAATGACAGAATTGATTTTTTTGGGTGAACTATCCCTTTAAAAAGCAGATAACTTAAACTTACTAATGTTACTGGAATGTTGCCAGAATGTTAGCAAAAGTTCTAAGACCTTGGCTGGGCTTTCTGTTCACATTGTTCCAAACCTGTTTTTATTTTTTCTATGTAATAACAGTTCAATATGACCATGACACATTGTGCCAGGTTGAATGTCAGTAAAGTTGAAAGTTCTTGTATGACTAAACAGAACATCAAACCTGACACAATGCCTCTAAAGGCACCATATTTGATTGGAAGGCTATGATCATTTTTTATTTGTTTGGAAACACTTTGAATTAATAAAAAATCTAATTTCCTTTTTGTTCCTCACACAGATCTAGTAGATTTAAATACAGGCTATCACATCAGTCACATGGACTATACTTTAATTGTGATTTTTTTTTATCTCCTTTTTGCAGCTTGACAAACATACCCTTGTAAAAAGAGGTAATATAGGTAATATAATAATAATGAAATTAAAGGCCACTTAAGTGTATTTCGCTCACGCATCTCAAGCTGGCAGCGACCCATGAACTCCACCAGAGGGCCACTCACCCATGCACTCTTGCCACTCTCACAGCTTACATTTCCCATAATCCTTTGCACAGGCCACGTCTCATATCAACTTATTTGCATTCCACTGTCTGTCTTGCCCTTCCTCCCATCAGTCATCTAACATATTTATAGCATCTGGTACTCCATTCGATTAACATTCAGCGCTGGTAGGTGCCTACAGCTACGATGCTCTAAGCCTGTAGCGTTTCCAAGTTCCTGTGTTTTCCGTGTTTTCCTACTTCCTTGTTGCCTTGCCATGCCTTGTTTTTGACCCTGGACTGTTCATGGTTACTCTTTTGTCTCGCTCTGGATCTGTCAAACTAGCTTTGACCGCAGATGCTTTGACCTGCCTATTTTGACCATTCTTTTAAATAAAGTTGCATTTGGATCCTCAACTCCATCGTCACACCTCCTATGTTACAGTACTTAAACAGACTTAAGGCTTTGTAATAATGTCAAATTAAAAGTTTTAGTTGAAATTACATTTTAAATCATTATGTTTTAAAACTTATTCAGTATTACATAATTTTTGTTAATATATTTTAAATGTAGTAAATTGCAACTACATCATTATAAACGTGTAATTGCAATATATTTAAATACCAGTTGATACACAAGTTTCGATAGAAGGATCATTTCATACATATGTCATCACCTATTTTACTTACTAACCTTGTTATTGTGAGGTTATAGCTAATATAACTCCTGTCACGACCATGTAAAGCCATTAAACCTACTGGCTTTCATTTGATACACAGAAGGATTTCAGAAAGAGACTGTTTACACAGAAGACAATCCACCCACAGGAATTACATCAATCTCACATAACCAGGAGCTCATCCACCAAGAACAGTCGTCCCATCTCTAAAAGGACGATTTAAATGCACATTTTTAGGTAAGAATTATGTAATATAAGCACTTTAATAAAAACACAAGCTGCATATAATTGCTTTTAAACCCCCTGGAATAACCTGTCTTGAACACTTCAGCTGTAAATGCATTATCATAAGCACAAATCTTTGCTTTTATAGAGCTTATTTTCTAGAGAAAGCACGTATACCAGAGAAGCACACCCACATGCAGACACACGGTATCCATCACAATGCTAAACAGCAGTATTTGGATGACATTTAGATCCCTGCTGGCTTTTTAATTAAAGAAACTGCCATTGTGAAGGAGGGAACGCTGCAGATATAAAGGCCCACAAGCATTTATTTTTTTTATAAAGAACTTCGGACCTTCATCTCACAGTTAACCTTCACATTTACCAGCTAATAATTATTTTTAATTATGCCTGTTGGTTTCGGGATACACATGTTTGATAAGTTAAGTGCAAAAGACTGTTGAGTAACAAAAGGCCAGTGGCTGTACGTTTATGTATTACAATACATAAAGCGGCATTAACACTATGAAATGTTTCCATGCTGCACCAACAGTTACGAGTGTGATATTTGGAGACACTTGCAAGGAAAAGGATAAAAAGTGACGAGCTCCATTATGACACTTAATCATATGTTATTTTAGAGAAGATGCATGTGTAATCACCTCCTCTGCCTGTTCACTGCCTCCAACAAGCACAAATGTCTCATCTCTCTGGGTTTCATCATGTTTAAGCACTGGAGTGTGTGAGACTCAGATGATGATGGAATTGCTATTAGGCCTGCGATATTGCATAGAGAGACCAACTGAAACTGCTTAGTAAGAGACAGAAAGTATGTTCCTAGAACTAGATAGAGAAACTCGAACAATTACTTCTATTGTGGTGAGTTGTCGCATGGTGGTGTTGTAGGATAATAGCATCTTTCCATTGCTGATATGATGACAAATGCGAATGCTGAATATGAAATTATTAAACACATGCGTATGCTGATAACATGTGCCAACCGCATTTGTCAGTTAAATGTTCTTTTTGACTTTCTACACAGACCTTGTGATATGGATAGTTTTTTTTTTAACTATGGAAAACATAAATATCAGATATGCCTGCCCAAAATTAATATGTCCTAACTGAATTAAATGTTTTCGGTGGCCTAATTGCATGCTAATTGCAATTATAATGGCAAATATATGCTAGTATATAGTCGTATTATTAATGCCAATTAATGAAATTAAAGAGTGATTTTTTGACCTCACTTAAGTGGAGTTAAGTACTCTGAATCATGGATTGTCTGTGTCATGTTTTGCCCCTGTTTCTGTTCCCTTATTTGGTCATGTTCCTTTACTCGTTTTGTTAATTAGTTTGATTAGTCATCCCATGCATCTGTGTTTCCCCAATCATCCCCTGTATTTAAGTCCCAGTCTATGCAGTCTGTCTCTGTCAGGTCTACTTGTTGTCTACGTGTGTTGCTCAAGCTCCTGTTGTAGGGGTCTTCCCAGGTTCTTCGATTAAAGACTGAATTAAACATTTCCTTAGTGACTCCGCGTGTCCCTGAAAAGTGTAATTGACAGACGACCGACCAACACAGTTACTCTGTGTTTTCCCCTCCGTTTGATTTTCTTGTTTTTCTCTCAGAGTTATTTGTTTTTCGTTGTGATTTCTTGCATATGGATCCCTTCTTCAACCCGAAATGCCTCCTCCTCTTGCTGAGCAGGGACAGAGACTAGGATATCTCTGAGGACCATACAAGACTGCTTACGGACTGTTGCTAGCACCCCCCACCAGCTACACAGCGAAGCCGCCTCTGCTCCTCCTGTCGACTCTTCCGAGGCATGGTCCTCTGGAGGAATTTGTCGCATTCGTGGAGTGGACTCTGGCGAGAAACGAATCGCCACCCACCACCTGCCCCATGGATGACCTCGTCAGATCCACTCCAGACCCAGTAGCTCCTAGCATATCACCTATCTCCCGCGTGCCGGAGCATACAGCCTGAGCCGCACGATGAATGTGCAGAACCAATCCCGCCGCTGACGCCGATCAACAGACGCCAGCGCCAAAGCCCGAGCTGATAGCTGAGCGTGTTAGGATCGCACGGACGTGGAGCTCAACCCGCTCAGACCAGGTGCCCGAGTAGCGGCCCGACAATGCACGCCACGAATGGGAGAAAGCCTAGACGGATTACGTGTTGAGTCTGCGCGAGAGGACTTCAAGCCCCATGCCCCCACCAAGTGACGGCTAGAGCCTCGTAGAGCAGAGTATGGATCTTTTTTCTTTTTTTTTTTTTTTTTTTTCTTTTTTTTTTATTTGTTTTTTTTTTTTTTTTTTTTTTTTTTTCTTTTTTTTTTTTTTTTTTGTTTTTTTTTTTTTTTTTTTTTTTTTCTTTTTTTTTCGTTTTTTTTTTTTTTATTTTTTTTTTTGTTCTCCCTTTTATTTCTTATTTACATTCTTCTTTTTTTTTTTTTTTTTTTTTTTTTTTTTTTTTTTTTTTTTTTTTTTTTTTTGTTTTTTTTTTTTTTCTTTTTTTTTATTTTTTTTTTTGCGCCGAGGAATGCTGCCAACCGAAAGAGAAACGCATGGAGGGGCTCCAGTCCCAGAATTAGTCCACGGAGCGCCCTCCAGCTGCCCAATGCCTCCTCCAGCGCATCCTGTCCTGCTCCTGATTCAGCCTAGAGGGGCCCTCCACGACAGAGTTTAGCCCCTAGAATGCCCGGAGCACTCACAAATGACCCGCGCCTCCCACCTAATCTCCTGCATACCTCCACCGCTAGGCGATATGAGCAGCCCCTCTGCTCGCCCTCAAGACCCAACATCATTACGGGGAGAAGCTCCGCGAGTCTGCCCATCTCAGCGCGTTGGCCATGGAGAATCCTCAATCTGCCTTCCACCTACGAGGCCCTGGGCGAATCCGACTCAGCCCGTAAATCAGCGGCTCCACTCGGCGCTAACTAGACTACCTCGTCCCACCGTGCTCACCCATCAATCCATGTGCTCCGCTCCCACCGCTCCGTTGGGTCCTTCTACCCCGACCAGATCCACCCTTGGCCTCAGTCCGCTCCGGCTCTGCCCCGCGGATACCCCTATGGCTCGTTGGCCTCTCAGTCTCCGCCTCGGCGCTCTTCCGCCACCTGCTCGCCGCCCCAACTCCAAGTTGCAAGCCATGCCTCCTACAAGTATCCTCCCTCCATTCGTTCAACTCCCTGCAGGCTCTATGTACTGCCGGACCCCTACCCGGGTGTACTGATCCTCCTCCGGAACCTCGCTCCAAGCTTCCCACCCAACACTCCCTCTGTTGTTTGCCCCCTTACAGTGCCTGCCGAGTGACAGACCGTCCGGAAGTTTATGGCGGGGCCGCAATGATCAGGGATACATGGACGGTCTTTGTATGTTTTGCCCTTCGCCTTTCTGCTTCCCATTATTTGGTCAGTGTTCCCTGTCCGCGTTTGGTTATTAGTTTTATCCCATGCACTGTGTGTTTCCCCAATCAATACCCCGTTGTATTCCCAGTCTGTGCAGTCTGTATTGAGACAGGTCTACTGTTTTTACTACGGTCGTCGTTGCTCAAGCCCTCCTGTTGTGTGGATTATCTTCTGTGTTTCTTCGATTAAAGACTGTTAAACATTTCCTCATTACTCCAGCGTGTTCCCTGAAAAACATAACGTGACAACATCTTTTATGTAATTTCATTATTCTTTTGTCTATGAAATATGGTTAAAGTGTACTGCCGAATGTGTTTAATTTCTTTCTTCTTTTTTGATTAAAACGTGTATTTTAATATATATGAAATTACACATTTGTAATGATGAAGTTGAAATTTAAGTGGCCCTTTATTTCATTAATACTATATTATCTGTCACAGTTTTATTATACTTTAGGATTTGTAATACACTAGAAGTGCACATTCATTTTTTTCCCCGAAAGATGTAAATAAGACAAAGATTATTGGAGTATGTTTTACAGGAAAATACTATTTCAGTCTTTCTCCTTCAAAATTTCACTGTTTCATATAAGGTTTTTTTTTTGTAATCATTAATGAAAATTACAAGCACCACTAAATTCACCATTATTTTTTATGGAATATTGCCTTTTATTTTATAAATAATACAGAAAAAAGAACTATGAATATGAAATCAATTTTATCAGTGAAACAGAAAAGGAGATGGATAAGGGGTGAGAGGATGTTGAATACAACTGTTGAGGTCCAAAAATCACATAAAAATAATACTGTAAAGTTTGTTCTTGAACTTGATCGGTGGCACTTGGGCTTTTTTAACCAATGATAGTTAGAAGATACCGCTCCACTTCACATTGTCAAATGAAATTTTAGTTTGTTTAAGATGCAAACAATCTATAGCAACGCTGTTGATGTATACGATTGTCTCAGACTGGACAGTATTATAATGATAAAAAAAAAAAAAAAAAAGTATTTTCTGAGTTTTGAGCCATTTTTACTGTTTTGAACACATTTTCATAATAATTATAATTCAAATTGAATTTATGATTTTATTGAACAACAATATTATTCGTGTGATAATTGTTGAGAGCGCCGAAGCGGAGTGCGTTAATTTGGACGAAAAAGGGCCAAGCGGCTGACCTTGACGCCCAAAAGCCACCCCATCGCACTTGTGCCCCACTACTGAGACAAACGTACAGCAGCTGAAGGTGCAATACCGACTTTGTTTCGACCTTGTACCACTCCAGACTTCTTTTAACTGTGCCAAAACCACACTTGCAGTCTGACATACCTCCTCCCCATATGTGCAGCTATGGAGCGCGGTTTACATGATGTCACATCCCAGAAATCATCACCTGTGTTATTATGTTATAAAACATGCCCCTATCTTTGAACAATATTAGACAATGAACTTATGGCTTACCTTCTTGCCTGACCACTGCTTACTAGGTTGAGATCAGTTTTATTTAAAAATATGCTTCAGTGGCACTCCTGCCTGATCCTCCAGAATGTCTCTCTACAAACTACGTCTTTGGCCCTGCTACTGCCTCTTAGAATTTTCCTGGCTCATTGGGACCAACTGCAGAAAATCTAAAATTACGCCTAATTATATCCTCAATTATAAATATTTTTTTACTTTATTAGCTATAGTACTCCATATTTATAATATTATAATAACTGTAATGCTTTAGATGCAAAGCCTGCCTAAACCAGTATTATGTTGACCACACTATTATTATGCCCTTACTTTTTTTTGTTAAAGGTTGATTAATTATCTTTGTAGTCCAGTTTTTTTATTAAATTTAGTTTTACCATACTGACTGTAATTTTGAGCAATATTAAGGAATATTTATATTAATAATAATTATGCATATTAATTTATTTATTATTTATATATAAATATTAAATATTATTACAAATAATAAGTTTTCATATTCCTATTTTATCCATTTGCCAGGCCATCAAAAATAAGAATCTTGTTTCTAAGTGATTACATAAAGGTAAGAAAAAGTATTTCTTAAAGTATTTCATGTTACTCTGTTTTTTAAGTTATTGCATGTAATTAATTTATCTTAATTTTAGGCATATATTTTTAGTTTTAAGTAATTGAGCTGAACAAGCAGTAAAAACCATTATTTAGGTGATACTGTAGGTAAGGAATGGAGGTGTGTATATTTGAGAGAGAGAGTGAACTGACTGAAATGGGTCATGTGGGAGAGTGTGTGGATGAAAGATTCTAGATGTTGGGCAAAAGAAAATGCTGAAGTTTCCAGCGTGCAGTTTTACTGAGATTGCCTTTAAATCTCCCTTCTCAGAATCTGTCATCTGCTCTAATCACTAATACCTAGAATCCAGTGCGACTCGGAGCTGATAGATGGAGGTAATTTGAAACAGACCCATATGTGACCTCACCTTCATGAGGCTGTGTGTGCATTTACAGAAGAGCAAAATTACCACCAGTCAGGATAAAAAGTTAGCTGAATCAGTGCACCTCAGAAATGACTGCCTTTTATTGGCAGAAATAAGTCATTTAACCACATCAAGCAGCATATATTGATGCTCCATTGATTTGTTGCCATAGGATTCAGCTTCATCTACAACAATTAAGCTGTTAATTACAGTTTAAAACTGTCAGCATGTTTCAGAGAGTTGCATTTTTATAACAAAGTCGTATTACTTCTATTATTCCTAGAGAGACATAAATACAGCCTGCATAAAACTTCTGATGCATTAGCACAGCTATTGATTTCAAATGTCGCTGACTCTGGAGGCAAATGTGACAGCAAACGTTCTTCCGTCAGATTCACAGGAGCCCCAGATCTGAGCTGTTTGTTCTGCATGATCATCACAAAAATAATTTAAATTTTAGCATTGTCTGAAGTAAATGGGAGCGGTGTTTGCCTGTGCCCCAATGCTAGTTTCTGTTCAATTTCACTTTATCTGCATAGTGCTTTTGAAAAAATACACATTATCCCAAAGGAGCTTTGTAAAGAATAGTGCCTTATACTGCAGAAAATCTGAAAGAGGTTTACTTTCCATGAACTTAAACTGATATTAAACTGTCCTGTATGGATAGTGTTTCATGTCCATACAGTGGAAGCCAATGGTCACAAACTGTTGACGTGGTTGCCAGAGCATTGCTAGGTGGTTTCTTACTGGCTCACCTCCACGCTACTAGATTTTAATAAGGGATTGCTCACTAAAAATGTAGTTCATGGAAGTCAATGGGATCCAAAACAACATTGGACTGTACAAAACAAAACCAAAACAAGAAGGAAAGCAAAGCAAAACAAGGAGGAAAGCGAAACAAAACAAGAAGGAAAGCAAAGCGAAACAAAAAGGAAAGCGAAACAAAACAAGAAGGAAAACAAAATCAAGGAAACAAAAAACAAAATTAAGGAAAGCAAAACAAAAAACTAAATCAAGGAAAGCAAAACAAAACGAAGAAAGGAGAAGCAAAACAAAATTACGGAAAGCAAAAAACAAAAACAAAACAAGGCCAAGCAACAAACAAAATCAAGGAAAGCAAAAAAATATAAAAAATGGCAAGGCAAGGCAAGGCAAAACAAAAAAAAGATGGGGGAGAAAAATCAAAAGGAAAGCAAAGCAAAACAAAACACTGAGACATTCTTCAAAATATATTATTTTATGTTCCGCAGAAAATGCCATATAGCTTTGGAATGAAATGAGGGTGAATAAAAGATGACAGAACTCATTTTTGAGTGAACAGTCCCTTTAATAGCGAATGTGGCCACAGATTTTCAGGTTCAGCTATGACAGTGAATAGTTGACAACAGCTTAATGATGGGATTTCCTGCGCTGATGTTCTTATGACAAACCAGGATCTTCTCAGGTAATACAAGTGTTTTACACTTATAGACCCCCAGTGGGCAAAGCCAAAGGCAATCGTGAAGAGCTTATACTAAGATGTTGAAATAGATGAGGAGGAAAATTGGTAGTTACAAACACATAAGCCCTTCTTCTTAGGATGGCATAATTAAACACATGCAAGAATACATACTGACGTATTACATAATTACATTGCATTACATAATGATACTAATTTAAAAATGAATCCTTATATTTTTAATAAATTCATATTTTTAATTAGTGAACCTCAGGATTTGTGTGAGTGGTGAAAAGAATGGTTTCTACAATAAAATAAAATAAAATATTAAAGTACTTTTTTTTACAATAAAATACTATTTCTAATTAAATACAAGTACTATAGTATTTTTACTTCAAAATGTCATGATTATTTCAATGTGTTTCTCTCTGTTTGCAATTAAATGCACAATTTTACTAGCAATTTCTGAGTGAGAATTGTTTCTACACCATTTTTCAGTGCGGCAGTGCTACTTTAGCATTATTCATATACTATTTTAATATTTATTCATAATTTGAATGGTTGTCAGAGGTGTCCATTGTCTCTGTGATATTCTGTTCCCTCCTTCTGTGCAAGTCTGTGGGCTTTTCTCAGCTGTTTTATTGTCCACCAGGTATAAATGATTTGGAAAAGAAATACCACCTCTGTTCAACAAGCAATTTGAGGAATCATTCATATCCAGTTCTGGATGAGTTATGCATCAAGGGCTTTGTTCAATTCCCTTACTTAAGTAAGCAATAGTAATGCTTGCCCTAGTAAACACAACGAGTGAATAGCAAGAACAAGAGCATCAGCAGAGCTTATGGCACAAAATCAATGGACAAGTAACACACAGTACAAGTTTATTTCTACTTCTGAGAATAAAAACAAGATCTTTGCATAAAAAGATCACAAAAGGGATAATAATAAAATCCACTGTATACAATTCTAATATGAATATGGTAGAGACAGAAGTCTGTGAATAAGCCTTGTACTGCGTTTCACTTTATACGGCACTTCCGGTCCTCTAATCTGATTGGACAACTAGCGTTGAATGAGTGAGTTCATCAGATCTGCAGTGCTTCACTGTTCCAGACAGACTGTCAGTCTGTGCGTTTGCTCAGAGATGCTCAACGCTGACAATGTAACCGCCTATGCATTACAAGTAACGCGGGTTATGTAATCAGATTACTTTTTCAAGTAACTAGTAATGCATTACTTTTTAATTTAAAAGAAAATATCTGAGCTACATTTTTTTAATTTAGTACGGCAGGAAAAGAAAGTATGGGAGGTCAATGAGGCTTATTCATGTCAATTTTGGTGTGAAAGGGCTTTTACGTCTGCCAAAAATACCTTTTTTATATTAAAAATCAAGCAAACAGACAAGGCAAGACTAGGCTAAGGCAGGGTAAACTAACGAGGGCTCTGTAGTGTAGCTATCAAATGAGAAGAGCCTCTAACAATACTCAGAGAAGGACGGGAATCGAGTGAGTGTTAAATAGGGAGTGAGTGATATGAAACAACTGTGTGCAATCAGTGAACCGCTGTGTGCAATGCAGTTGCAATGAAATGATGGATATGTAGTGGGGTGATATGCAACCGTGTGTAGTTGCGAGTCAATGGAAATGGAAAGGGGGACTTATGGCTAGCAGACGGAAGTTCATGGACCGGATACATAACAGCAATATTGTAATGCATTACTTTTAAAAGTAACTTTCCCCAACACTGGTAACAGGCAATTTTATCTAAAATGTGAGTAGAATGTAAGTTTGAAATGTAAGTTTCTCAATATTAACTTTTTGTTTATTGTCACATATGATTTATATAACTTGAAGTGACCCGTCATCCTCTGGCTTCATCCTTTAGCTCTGTAATTAATGTATAATTAATTAGGAACGCATTAAGGTTAAGACTGAATATATTAAAATGATAAATACGATAAATTGCTGTATACTGTACATTTATATTAAATGCAGTTAGTTGAACTAATTAGTTGAATAGTTGAGTACATTTCAGACCTACTTAAATGAACTTTAGTACTTTATATGTATTTCATAATATTGTCTCTGAAATATGGTTGTGCTGCTGAATGTACTGACAAGCATTTATGGTAAATTAAAATATACTTTGTCATTTCTATTGAAACTTGTATGTCATGTAATTCAATTCCACATATGTAATGATGAAGTTGCAAATTAGTACATTTAAAATATAATAATTATTAAAAGTAATATTGAATTAACATGAAAAATTGTAATATTGAGTTAAAATTATAATCAAGTACAGTAACCTGTGCTTTATTATGTTTGTCAACACATCAAAATAAGTGTTCTTCTAGAGCACAACAAACGATCATAGGTTGAATATAATAAAGTGTATTTTAAAGTAAAGATTTGTGTCATTTCTGCCATGTTCCAACTTCTAAAATGTAGAAGTGTAGAGTAATATTGTGGGGTTTCCTTCATGTTTCCCTCAGTAAACGAAAACGTTTTACACAATAAATCAGTTTATATGTCTTTAACTGTGATGTTCCTTAACATTACATCAGTTATCACTTGAATGAAAAGATAATGCCATCCCATAATATACAGTAATATAAGCTGACTTCTGATCTCATCAGTATTTAATGCTGTGTTTATGAACATGAGGCAGAGGTTTAAAGATCAGTAATGAGGTTTGATATTGTCATACAGGGTTTTATCAGTCCAATTTCTGTACATCTTCATTGTTTCATCCTGCAGCATAAAACATTTGTTTTCTGTAAATAAACGGAAGCCAAATATGGGACTGACATTTACTGGCGTATTACTGATGTCAGTTGTCATAATGGGTGCCTCCCAACTCCCAGAAGAGCCTGCAGAGCTGAAATAACTGCTACTCTCAAATTCCCATTCTATCAGAAATGAGGTCACTGTCAGGATTTACTGTGACAAACACAAACAAATGCCTGCCTGCCTGCCTGCCTGCCTCTATCTATCTATCTATCTATCTATCCAACCATCATTCATCCATCCTTCCCATTCATCCATTCCATCATCCATCCATCATCCAACCATCCATAAATCAATCCGTCATCCAACCATCCATAAATCAATCCGTCATCCATCCAACCATCCATCCATCCAACCAACCATCCATCCATCCCATCATCCATCAATCAATCCATCCATCCATCATCCATCCAACCATCCATCAATCAATCTGTCATCCATCCAACCGTCATCCATCATCCATCCATTCATCCACAATCCATCATTCAATAAAATCAATCCATCCATCCATCATCCATCCATCCATTCATCCAACCATCCATCAATCAATCAATCCATCCAGCCCGCCAGCCAGCCATCATCCATCCATCCATCATCCAACCAATCATCAATCAATCAAATCAACAATCAATCAATCAACTCAACAAGCTATCTATCTTCAGTCTGATTCTATCTATCTATCTATCTATCTATCTATCTATCTATCTATCTATCCATCTATCTATCTATCTATCTATCTATCTATCATCCATCCATCGCTCCATCTATCAAATCATCCACCATCCATCCATCCATCATAGCAAGCATGCCAAAGCAATCATGGCTTTATATATTTGGCTACTATACTGTATATCATCCAATAGGTAGTTGGTATCTTCTTTAATATACAGACACTCTCCTAACAATCTGTGCTGAGACGTCTGCTACGTAGATTATATATATATAATATATATATATATTATATATAGATATATTATATATATATATATATATATATATATATATATAATCTTATATGTATATATAATAGATAATAATATATATATATAATATATATATATATATATGCATAAATGTTATATATAAAAACAACACGCTGATTAATGTTTTAAGCATATTACATGATCAGTAAACAGCACTATGGCAGGAGCTATAGTTTTTATTGGGTGCTTAATACACTGAATGTACATTACGTCTTCTCCAAATATCTATTCATATATAAAGTATATTTTTAAAGTATATATTTAAAAAAAACTGCCCTTGCAGATAATATAATATTAAAATCATATTAATGAAATAGAAGTCCACTTAAGCATACTTCTTTTTTACAAGGGTCAATAAACAAGACGTCAAGATTAACTAACGACCAAAGACTTCAGATTTTAGCCTTAAGGATTTCCAAACATTTGTCTCAGACGGTCAAATCGTGGCCAAAATCATACAGTGTGCACCCGGCTTTACACTACCACTCTTAAAAATAAAGGTGCTCAAAAGGTTCTTCAAGCGATGCCATAAAATAACAATTTTTGGTTCCACAAAGAACCATTCAGTAAAAGGTTCTTTAAAGAATCATCTCTTTCTTACCTTTTTGTAATCTGAGGAGCCTTCTTTCGCCACAAAGAACCTTTGTGAAACAGAAAGGTTCTTCTGATGTTGAAGGTTCTTTATGGAACCATTTAGACAAAAAGGTTCTTCTATGGCATCGTGAAGCACCTTTAATTTTAAGTGTATGTAATCAGATTACTTTTTACAAGTAACTAGTAAAGTAACACATTATACTAAAATATCTGAGTTACTTTTTCAAATAAGTACCAGCACTTAGGCCTACTTTGCTTTCCTATTTACTGACTGACAGGCTATCCTGTCCCAGTATCAGAGAAATCAGGAGTGAGTCCAGAGGCGTTGTGTTCACACTGTAACGTCACAATTGTGACTTTTTTTCTCAGAATTGTGAGATATAAACTCGCAATTCTGAGAACATATCAGTCTTTCCACCGCTCCCAATTGGACTTAACTCGTATGAGGAAAAAAAAGTCAGAATTGTGAGATAAAAGGTCGCTTTTTTTTTTTTATTTATTCAGTGGCGGAAACGGGCTTCCATATCATGCAATCCAGAATGGTAGCACGCAGAAAGGTTTGTTTGAACTGCGCCCTCTACTGTATAGACATGAAGTTACATTATCTTCGGCCTGAGGCGTTTTCATTTCACTTTTGGTGTGAAGGGCTTTAAAAATAAATGTTTTTTTTATATTAAAAACAGACAAGCAAGCCCATAGCCCAGATGAGAAAAAGTACCACAAAAGTAACGCAACACATTACTCTCCACAAAAAGTAACAGAATTAGTTACTTTTTTAGGGAGTAACGCAATATTGTAATGCATTACATGCAAAATACAAATCATACAAAAATGTACAAATACGATTGTACCAATTCGCCAAAACGTCAAATTCCCAGCACTATACAGACAAGCAGAGTATCACAATTCATGATTCATGAATTCAAGTTCTATGTTTATACAACAGACGGATCCAAATATCTGTTAACAGCATAGCTGCTGCTTGACTGTTTTTCAGTATTTCTTCGAGCACACGTTCCTGTTTTTGCGTCAAGACTGCAAAAAGTAGCGTGCGTGCCCCACGGCCTTGACATGAGTGCTGCTGACAGAGCGGTTTTTGTCGTGTTTGGATGTTTGCACAATTCCTCAGGGAAAGATCCATGATCCAGAGCGTCTCCCTCCGAGGGAGAAACGGAGGAAGAAAACCGCCACAGAGAAATCTCTTTGATTTCGAATCTAATTTTAGCCGCTAAATACTCCAGCACACATCGAGGAGATGATGACCTTTAATGCTGGCATATCAAATGGTCGTTCTTCAGTATGATAACCAGAGCTGGGCTTTTACCTTTCTTTGCCTCACGGGAAGCTGACAGCTCTCTGCGTGAAGTCCATCTGACTGCAGCCTCTCTTTTGTGAGAAGTAACTCCAGTGTCCTGAGGCAAACGGAGCTATTACTGCATTCATTAGCTCTGTTTCAGCCCGCAGGATCCCTGGACTACCTTCATTCTCAAAGTCATTTGTATTTTGAAGTGCTTTTGTTTGTATCTGTAGTGCAACACAAGGATTGTTTCATTTATTAGGGTAATGTGCCACACAGTTGTATGGAGAATAATTTACAGTGTAATTCATGAGTCTGTGTGTTTCCTGGGAATTGAACCCGTGACCTTGACTATGCTGGTAAGCTACATCAAGGTAAATGAGAGAAACAAATTATGCACTCCAATATAAATTAAAATTACATTATGTTTAACAAGGGATAACGCAGGTGTTAGGCTGTTTTTAAAGGAACTGCACTTTTGCAGCACATTATCTTTTTTCCTCATAGGTCCACTTATAATTTTAGTCAAGCTTTCTTGTAGCAAAACATTTGTAATTTAGTTTGACATGTCTCCCTGGATTGTAGAATTAACCAGCCTATTTTCTGCTGTACCTTTAAAATTGGCATGAAATGGAAGTTGCAACCAGCTTCGGTGTTGTGATGTATTTCTGTTTTTCTGAAATGGCTTAAAATGCATTAAAGCGTTCAACTAAAAATTAAAAATATGTCCTCATTTACTCACCCTCAAGTTGTTTCAAACCTGAGTTTCTTTCTTTTTTTTTCAATTGCTCCAGTCTGAACTTTTAAATGCTATATTTAATACTATATAATATAGAGTATTTTGCAAGAAAACAGATTACAAGAATAAAGACAATACACAAAATATTCTAAGTGGGTTAAAATACTTTAAATTCTTAAACGAACTTAAGAGTATTATATTATATTATAAGTGTTATGCCAAAGAAATTACAAATGTATTTGTCGCCCATAATATGCAGTTAAATGTTTATTTTGTCTCTGCACATAGAATAAAAAAATATATATTCTACAAGAAAAACATAGAAAAAAGTACACAAGGCATAGAAATTAAGATAAAGAACAAATCAGAAATAGAATTTAGTTTTATTTAGAAGAGCATTACAAGCTATTTTATTTTTTGTAAGTATCTTTTAGAGATACTTCAAATATATATCAATATCCTTCTTGAAAAAAAGTATTTTCTTTAAACATTTAAATGTATGAATGTAAAATGTTGCATGCAATAGTAATATATTTTTATTACAGCATTAGAGTCAATCCAAAACACAATTCCAAAATAAGATGATAACTGATGAAAAAAGGATCAACTGGGTGAAAAACTATCATTAAACTTGGCAAGTTTATAATTTAATGGTTAACAATTATGAATAATTTTAAAAGAAACTTCAACAACTTTGTTGGGAAGACATTTGTGTCCAAGAAGCCAGTATTGTTCTCCATTCGGTCACTGAATTTGTTATTCTGAAAGCATATACAGGTAAAAAGATCTGAGAACCTGAATGAGCCAAATCTTGTTTCCATAAAGGTGACCTTGAAAAAAATGATGTTTTATATTCATCACAGTCTCCAAATAATGACAAGGCACTTTTTAATGGAGCAGAAACGTAAAGTCACAAATACAGTAACTCAAGTTTGCCACATCAAAATAAATCCATCTTTGGCTATGTAAAGTATAAATAAGAAATGCATCTGAATTGTTGCATGCTTTAGCAGGATAAAACATCAACGGCTGCCCCAGATCAGTCACATATGTACGTTATGAGAAAAAACCACCACCCTCCCTCAGTCAGCTTATCATAATTCATGACAGCTTTCCCACATATTTGCTTTGTCGCAATTACTTCTGCGTAACAGCTTCTGAAAGTGATAGTGATTCAGATGTGATTAATTGCTGCTGTCTTTCCAGACGTGTCGGTGCATTACATTTACCTTGATTGACACCCGTAGATGAGTTCTATAAGAAAACCTCTCCAGGTTAACCTGATTTTGATACTCGAGTGGTGAATGAATTATCATCTCATTTGAATGTTCAGTTTGATATGTCTCTTCTGAAAGGCAAGCAGTGCCATCTATGTTAACCCTTGAACGCCTGCCTCGGCTCTTTAGTGACCCAGGACGTCCACGACCCCTCCCCCTCCCCCTCATTCATTTTTTGAAATTAGACTCCACCTTCTCGTATTCCTCAATCTATTCATTATCAACAATATAACAAGGGGGGGAAATGTGAAAGATTGTCTATGAAAGCCCATTTCTGTCACTGAACAAAAACTAAAAAAGGTAATTGCGTCTTTTTATCGAAAATGTATCTTGCAATTCTGACTTTACAACCCATTTGCGACTTTATATCATGCAATTCTGACATTATAACTCGCAATTGCAACTGTGCAGTTGTCAGTCCTGTGTCTTGTGTTTTCCTCCCCCACATGCTCCATGTTATGTGTATGCCCTTATTTGGTCTTCCTGTTCCTGCCCTGATTGTGTTATTTGTTTCCAGCTGTGTTTTCCCTCATGTCGTCATGTTCATTGTTTCCAGGTGTATTTAAGCCCTGTGTTTCCTGAGTCCTATGTGCGGTCTTAAACGTCGATCCCCGTTCCTACGTGTGTGTTCCTTGTTCCCTTTGGATTAATAAAGACTGTTATAGTAACTCTCCTGCATTTTCCTCGCTCCTCATAGTAGGCAATACCGTGACAACAACACATTTGCAACTTTATATCATGCAATTCTGAAATTATAACTCATACGAGTTTATATCACCACAATTCTGAAATTATAACTCATACGAGTTTATATCACCACAATTCTGAAATTATAACTCATACGAGTTTATATCACCGCAATTCTGACTTTTAAACTTGCAATTGCATCTTTAGATGACAATTTTAAATTTGTAACTCACAATTGTGAGTTTATATCTCTCAATTCTGAGAAAAAAAGTCAGATCTGTGAGATAAACAGTCGCAATTGCCTTTTTTATTTTTTAATCAGTGGCGGATTTGGGCTTTCTTAAATGTTTGTTTTCTAGTAAATTTTTTGGTAAAAAGTAGTTTAATATGCATACTAGGGATGTAACGATTGCTGGTTTGACGATAAATCGTGATAAAACACACCACGGTTAGTATTACCATTTCATCTTTTAATTATCACTATAACCGTATTAGATTACCGCGATTTGAACAACTCGCGATAAATAAATACTGTCCAGCATAAAGCAAAGTTTTAAGTAACAGTGTCACGTGCACACAGCATGCAGAGTAGATTCGTTTTGTGTGAAAATATGGTGGAAAGCTGGGAGGTTTTAAAAGAGTGCTAAGGGAATTATATGAATGAATATATGAATGAATTAATTATATGAATGTACCTCTGAAGGTTCTGACTGTCTCCAGAAACGATTCGATGGCATTTTGTTTTCATCTTCGCTCCACGTAATACCTAATAAAGTAGTGTTTTAATCACAATGCTGCTTTGTCCTCGGAGGTTACGGGAAACAGCTGTAATTTAGCTTTTCAATAAGCGCCACCTGCTGTCAGACAGTGGATTTACAGAGACTTATATTAACATTCAGCCTGTGTGCAGTTTCTGTCTGGCCAAAAAACGGACCGAATTTGCATGCCCTACTGTAAATTTTGACCGGTTGATGAAAAACAAGCTTATGTGGATTCTACACATTTAAACAATTCAGATAAGTTATCTAGAATTATTTATGGAGCATATAAAATACATATAATCATCTATTAATCAATTATCATTTTGACTTAACTCTTTTCTTTATTTAAAGGCTGAAATGTGAGGTTTACCTTTTAATTAAACTATCTGAACATTTACATGAGATATTTCAACATGCTATTAAACTGTTGTCAGTCAAATTGTCATTTAAAATCCGAACATCATTGGTAATGTTATTGTTTAGTGATTATGCAAACAAAAAGTCATTTTATTTGTTGTTTTTTTTATTTTTAAATATAAAACTTGGTTTAGTGATTTATGTGTCTGTACTTTTTTATCATCTCCAGCACATATTAACAATACCGTGATAATACTGATAACCGTGATAATTTTGGTCACTATAATCGTGATAAGAAATGGTCATACCATTACATCCCTAATGCATACATATGTAATAAGGAATATATATATATATGGAGGAGGTAATGTCTCATAAACAATAATCAAAAAAACATTACTGCAGGCATAAAACAAGAACACACAAGTATCATCAGCACATTTTTTCACGGATCAGCGAATTACTCAGTTAAGTTTGTAATCAAAAAATCTCTTCACTTCAGAGATCTACAGTATCTGTTAGATAGAGATTCTGGGCTGCTAAAGACCTGAATATGTAAGAATGACTGACAAAACATCCATGCATTTAAATGTTAATGCAAACTTTAGTGTCTTTATGTTTGGGGTCCCAGAGACGCCAGTGCTGTAGGTTTAAAAATACATTCAAAATTAACCTATTTTCCTGAATTTTTAAAAAACATTATTCATATATAAGAAGTAAAAGTGTTTTCGAGTCTCTCACACCTCAAACAGAACATGCAGCTTAAAAAAGACAGTTTTTACTACACAAAATGCATTTCCTTTCTGCATTTGGTTTGATTGCCTGTAGGCACTCCGCTGAAAGAAAATCAGAGCAAGCTGGTAAAATTGGTGACTTTGTAGAAATAAATTACTTGTTACTTTTTCATTTCAGCACAGCATTTATCCTTTGACGGTAACAGGAATAATGTGAGATCTTCACAATATTGAAAAATCTGTTCTATTGCTGCTTTCAATAAGGGGAAAGGAGAGCTTTTTACTTAATTTTAATGATGATCTGAACAGTGAAAGGTACATCAACATGGATCACAAAAATAAAATGGCAAGCAGGTGCTTAAAGGCATTTGTCAAGAAATGGCAAGATATTTAAAATGATTCACAGCAAACTCCCACACTCTTTCTCACACATATGAATGCGGACACATGCTCAACAGGAAGACCAAATGAGTTATATAGTTAAAATACACTTTTCTTTAAGCACACTGGCAGACTATGAAAGAATGCTAAACACACAGGGAGTGGAGATGTCACTTTAGACTGGACAGAGTTTGACAGTGTTTTATAGCCTATCCTGGTCATATTTCACCAACAAATACAGAAAGAAATTACAAATGATATTTTGGTTAAAGAAGATTAAGCCTATATTTTGGACTAAATCATGACAATTAAGCACATTTCCCCCCCAATTGCCAGTACTGTAATGTGAAATTCAATTTTGATTGTAAAGCATTTATACAAATTTAAGGTAGGGTGGTTTGAATTTATGGTGATTTTTTTTAACAGCATGTAATGTAGCAACAAATTACTGTATCACAGTAATAAAAATCTATCATATTGATCAATTTATCAATCGGGTGATAATGAGAATATTTAAAATAGTGTCAAAATTTAGAGTAGAACAACCAACATAATGGTAATGACAGTGCGAATTGTTTTCCTTGCATTGTGGTAGTAAGAAAGAGCTTTTTGTCATTATTTTTTTCATTTACGTTTCTTTTTTTGTATTGTGGTAATGAGAGTAAGATTTTTTATTTTTATTTTTTGCTATGGTAATGAGTGAGATTTTCTTTCTTACATTAATGTAAATTTTAAATTTTTTTTGCATTGCATTGCAGTAATGAGAGTTAGATTATTTTTGTTATGGTAATGAGAATGAGATTTTTTTTCTTGCATTAATGTGTATAGATTTATAAAAAAAAATTTGTATTGTGGCAATGAGAGCAAGACATTTTTTTCTTGCATTATGGTAAAGAAGATTTTTTTCCCCCTGATATTATGGTAATGAGAATGAGATTTTTTTTTCTGCATTACAGTAATGAGAACGATATTTTTTTCTGCATTACAGTAATGAGAATGAGATTTTTTTTTTCTTGCATTAATGTGTATAGATTTATTTTATTTTTTTTGTATTGTGGCAATGAGAGCAAGGCATTTTTTTCTTGCATTATGGTAAAGAAGATTTTTTTCCCCCTGATATTATGGTAATGAGAATGAGATTTTTTTTTCTGCATTACAGTAATGAGAACGATATTTTTTTCTGCATTACAGTAATGAAAATGAGATTTTTTTTCTTGCATTATGATTATGAGAATAAGATTGTTTCCTAAATTAAAATAATGGCAATTTGGGGAATTGTGCTTAATTGTGAAGAACATTGTTACAGTGCAAAATGTTTTTAGAAATAGGCTTTCTTGATGCAAAATATGATTTTCATATTTTCTTTTAATTTTAGCATGAAATATGACCTGAATATGTTATTGACAGGTTCCATGAGATTCACCAGAATGCTAGAAACTATTTAGGATCAGACTGCAGTGCAGATTTCAGCTTCAGGAAACATAGATCATGTAATTAGTGCCGAGATTGCAACGGGGCTCATTAAAACCCATCAACCTCTGAAGCGTTTCTACGAATGCTACTTCACTCAAGCAGCCTAATAAGTAAACTCTTCACACCTCTTGAAATTGACAACTCCTCTACATTACATCCTCGCTGCGTCACACATATCCACTCAAATATATACAGTATATATATGTATATATTAAAAAAATATTAGGCAGGACACAATTTAACAGTATAAAGTTTAAGGTCAACAAGAAATACATGCTTATTACTTTTTGACAATGTATATAAATGTGTGTTAATAATTCCCCTTCTCTCGGTCTTCCTGGCACCTCTATTTTTTATGATTAATTGGTTGCTAGAGAAGCATAATGTGTCCCAATCACAAGAAATAAATTTAAAAAATATGCAACATTGTCCCCAACATAAACACCCACACACATTAATATTGGTTTTAGCAGGCAATACAACAACTACCGAATTCTCTACAGCCCCACTGGCCACATTTGTGCTGGCTGGTAATTTTGCACTCATTCTTGGTGTTCAAAGCTTCAAACAGCCATTGTTTTCATATCTTGGTTCTGTCTCATTTGACCTTCTTTGACACAGGCGTACTCACTCTCACAATAAATATTCAGACAAGCATAAATATTACATGCCAGTCAAGTCTCCGGCACATCCAAGCGTGGTTTGAAGTGTTTCAGAGCACAACCAAACACAATGGCTCTTTGTTCTGTGGCTCTTCACACTGCATTACCATTTATTTGCACCATGTCTAGACATCAGTCACGCGTTACATCATTAATTCTTCTAAATGTAACATCATAATCTCATTCACATTATCAATATATTATCACTGCTTTTGTTTTTAGCCCATATTGGCTGTGATAACTTAAGCTTATACGTAGCATACAACTGTGCCAACATGCACAAATCTGACCGAATCTAATAAAGGGGCAGGTCTTTGTTTCTTATATTTACTGTAAACCTGGACACCACATTTATTATATGATATTTACAGCACATTAATGGAACAGTTCACTTAAATCTGTCAATTACTCATCGTCATGTCATTCCACTTTCAGTCTGTTCCTGACATAAAACTACAGTAATGAATGAGTCGCATGGACTACTTTTATGATGATTTATGGTACATTTATGACGCTTTTTAGTCCATTTCACAGCTTGAAAGCCTTTAATGTTTTCACTGAATGGAAAAAAAATAAATAAGTGTGAACATTTTCTATAGGATCACACGGTTTGGAATGGCATTGAGTAAATGATGAAAAAATAAAATTGTTCATTGTTGTGTGATTCCTGTTATCAACCACGTGAGCGTATGAGAGCTCGAGTGTTCTTGGGATGCTCTCAGTAGCATTTGAGACACTACTTAATTCTTATAATGTTGAATTAAAGAGTATTCGTCATAATGGCGAAAAACCATTTCGAAACGTTTATGATTGATATGGTTGAAGATCACGACACAGACTTGATATGTTCACTATATCTGAGCTACTGAGTACACACACGCACATGCACAAGCACACACGCACACACACACACATGCACGCACGCACGCACGCACACACACACACACACTTTTGACCTCTGTCAAACATGGAATCAGTGCATATACAGTAGAAATAAGGAGCATTTGGAAAACTGTACACATTTTGTTGAATGTTCATGCTGGCAGAGGCATTGAATTTCTTCAGATGGTGTATTTGACTTATGTCACACACTCACACATACAAGCACACACAAACATGTAAACACTTTCCTGGACAGAATGTTAATGAGAACGTTTGGCTACCAAAGATGAGTCTCCCGGATCTCTGAGATAATGTTACTGGCTTTCTTGAGCGCCTAAAGGAGAAAGCAGAAGAGCAGCATTAGTAACACAAAGCAAACTGCATAAAAACCTGTTGGTTTGGGATCCTAAAGTACCTAATAACTAACCGTGTTGGGGAATATAGAACTAAAATTATGTAATTATTTTTTGTTAACCTGCCAGCAGCTCATATTTTTTAATGTGTTGCTACTTTTTGTGCTATTTTTTATTGTTGCTCAGAAATTATTATGATTAATAATAATTAAATAAAAAATACCTTATTATTATTATAAAATACAAAATACTTTTGTAGAGTCACTTAGTTCAATTTCTTATACTACATTTTTCTTTAAAAAAATTACAAATATTGGTTTAACAATTCATAAAAAATTAACTGGCTTAGTGTACATTGATGCTGTGTGTAGATGTAATTTCCGTTGACAATAAATTTAGTGCACCTACTCATGAATCAGGATTCTTGCATGAAGCCTTTCAAGTCACACTTTAGTTTAAGGTCCAGTTCTCAATATTAACTAACGATTAACTATGACTTTTGCCTCAATAAACTCCTCATTTGCTGCTTTTTAATAGTTAGTATGGTAGTTGTTAAGTTTAGATATAGGGGAAGTCTAATAACTACTAATAGTCTAATAACTACTTATTTAATTAATAGTCTAATAAGTAATAAACAGCCAATATGCTCGTAATATGCATGCCAATAAGCAACTAATTAAAAGGTGAGAAAATTGTGGCCCTTAAAAATAATGTTCCTTCCGTATGCAATGTTACACGTACACAAAGTAGTGTATGAAACTCACTGTCTGCTAAAATAGCTTCATTATAGAGATATATTTTTTATTAGTTTACTAACTACTTATGTATAAAATGTTTAACTACTTTAAACTACAGTCCATAATTATGAGAGCTTGTAGCCTGACAGTCCTGCAGTGCAAGAAGCTCCCAACACTGACAGTTTAATATTTTGAAGTATTGTTGAAGACTACTGTGCCACAGAACGCTTACTGGCCCCAAGCCAGAAAGATGTAGCCATCAGAGAACAGAATGCAGGCTGACCATTAAGATGATTCAGCATTAGCTAAAAGTGGCGTCAGAACGCCCACCACACACCAGCTATCAAGTGCAATGGATTGGAACTACTATTAACTTGCCATGGCATCTGAAACTGCCTCGATGTGTATGGCTGTTGAGGCGGTGCTTTAGATGGGATGGATTTATAGACAACTTTTACGAGAGAACAAACAGCCTAACGACTAAAGCACAGCAGCCTCTCAGCATGTGAATCTGAGAGGACAAAAATGAAAACAAAAGAGGAAAACGTCTGCGGAACAAAAGAAGGCTTACGATAAGGCAAAAAGTAGGACCCGTGTTAATTTCGGATCAGCTTTCCAGCGCTGGAGAGAACTCAAGGAGCGGAAGGCCTGCGATCGGACGCCGAGGTTGCTTTGTTTTTTCTCGATAGGTGAGTAACACCGTGTCAACACCGAACGCGCCGCAACAGCTAAAGCCTGTCTACACTGGACCGTTGAAAATCATTTGAAATTTGTGTCAACACATCATAAATAGAACGCAGCAGCAGTTTACTGTCGGGGATTTGTCATGCTGTGCTGCGCCACACCATTGTAGACCATAGGTGTATATATATATATATATAATATATTTTATGGTGTTCACAGCATCACTGATTATAATGAGTTCTATGGTATTTTGTCGCGCCGCTCGCATCCGATGTAGACACGGTGTAACATTGGTTTTGCTTTGTTTCACAGAACTAATCGTTGCCTGGGTTGTGTACGAATGTGTGGGGTGGAGCTATCAAAATAGGGGCGAGACCATTTTGGGGTAGGGGCGTGTTTGTTTTGGTGATTTGAAATATCAACATTGGCTACCAGAAATCACTTACCCCACCTTTAATATTAACTGACTTACTTTTAGACACAACAGTTCTTGTTTTTGCTCTATTTCATCAACGAAAATGGTTTCAAACAAAGCCACAGCAGAACTGTTTTGTATCTCCGTTTCGTTACTGAATCAATCAGCCTTTGAACAAATCGGTTGAATGAATGACTCAATTACTCACTCATGCAGTGATTTACCACCACCTACTGGTGATTTTAGGTTTATATTTAAAGTATATTTTCCCTTTTTTCCCCCAAATCATTTCAAATATCAGTATTCAACATCAAAACATAATTTATGCATTTGCAACTGCAGGTTACCTGCACTGCATTCATGTCATGCATTAAATAGGCTGTGTGAATGCATCTACATGCCACTTCAGATGCAGAATCTGTGCCACCTCAACACATTTCTTTTTTTAAAGTACCAGAACAGTAACACGCTCAGCAAAATATCGTCTAATTATAGTTACTGACAAAATTCCAGAAAATATCGAGATATCATTTTTTGTCATTATCGCACACCCTTAATTTTTTAGAAATGTTTATTTATCTGTTCAGGGTCAAAACTGACCCCAATGCATTAAGAGGTTTAAATGTCCTTCAAACACACACAGCCGTACCTCCAGCATCTGTGCAACCTCCGTGCGCTGCTGAGCCGTTTCCTGAGACTCGATGAGCAGCTCCTGCAGCAGACGCTGTTTGTAGAGCTGACCGACCAGCTCACTCTGCAAATGCTCTTTCACAAAATTCACCAGGAAGTGCATCACCGTCTTTGGCACACTACAGAAAGCAGAAAAAAAAACTATCAGATGTGAAAGTGGCTTATCCAGTTATTTGGCTCCTACATGGACAGGCACTATGAATCTGACCTGTCCTGGATGCTCTTGCGCACGATCAGGAAGTAGCACTTGATGAGCCGCTGGATGACCTCACAGTCCCTCTGCTCTCGAGTGCTCAGCTTGCGGGACACTGGCACGGCCTTCAGAAACATTTTCAGAAGTTGTTTTCATTTGAATGTGCAGGTATTGTTGACTTCTGCAGTTATGAGATAGCAAAGACGTACCGTGTCCAGCAGGTTGACGGCTTTATTGGGACTCCCAAACCCTGGTACGGGGCCTTTCTCCTCCGACGGCATCTTCTCGTTCTTCCATCTCTTACCTCCATCCCCAGCCTCCGCCTGTGAAAGAGACGATAAAACAAAAACTACTCCTGTTTGGATTTGGAGAGAGAGAGAGAAGGACGGAGAGACCGAGAGAGTTTTAGTACCTGCTGGCTGTTGACAGATGCAGACACTTGGGCAGCGTCTGCGAAATCAGGATGTTTGGTGTTTATATAGGCCAACTCAATTGCAACTAGATTATGAACCTGAGAAGAAGAAACATGAGTTAGCATGATGACACGTTTTCAGAATTAGCCAAAAGTGTGCTCTGAATGTGTCACGCACTCAGGATCTTTGATGTATGATATATATTGTGTGCGTTTGGGGTAGGGATGAAGCAAATACAAATTCTGGCCGCTATGAGTAAGGCTGATGTTGGTATCAATGTATGTGTTAGGGTGTTTTTGCGTTTGTTGGGGTGCCGCGAAGGTCGATTCGCGCATATGAAAATAGGGGGGGTGGATCTCCTAGCTTACGGCGGTGACTGTGGTACGATAATTAGCTCCAAACTCCGATGGATCGACGGTGTTCCGGCCATCACCTCAGTCACTCTGAAAATGCTACCTGGTGGTTACTGTTGGTCTTTCTTGGGGCGATGTCGTCATATTTCTAAATCAGATTTTTTGCGATTTCTCCTCAGAAATCAAGTTGGTCAGGCAAACAGACAGTGGACTTTTTGCCAGTGAAATTTTGCCAAAATGACAGCAATTTAAAATAGATGTTAATTTTATTATGATTTCATGAAGATTCAAATTAATGGTGGTGGGTGGGTGGGGGAGGGTCGAGGGCTCTCGGGGGGGGTGGTTGTCAGGGTGTTGTGAGGATGGCGAAATGAAGGAAAGGAAACAAGAGGGGGAAATGAGCAGGCAATGACCGCAAGACAACAGAGACCATAAATAATAAAAAATGTAAGAATAGGGGGGAGGGGTGAGCAGTAGCGTAGGAGACGTCGGGAGAGTGGCGCTGGAGAGGTGGAGAGGGGTGGGGTAATGGAGCGTAATGACGGAGACCGGCTTGCGCTCTCGGCAATAAAGGCCGTATTAAGATGATAAGGGCGTCGCTGGGTTAGGGACGACAGGTAGAGCTCCACACGGAAAAATCTGTAGGGACATGGTCACAGGCACCATGGTTTTTGTGAGTGTCGGAGGGGGGAGGTCGGGGGTGGGAAATGCCAGGATGGTCATAGAAGTCCGATGCAGATCAAGGGGTCTATGGGTTTAGTGTCTCCACACAGACCAGGGGTGGGGGGCTCTCAACTGGTAAAGCTCAGCTAGAAGTGGAATGGAGCACAGTAACGTGAGTAATAGTATGGGAAGAGCGTCAGAAAAGATTTATAGGTGGAGTTTCGAAAGATGTAAAAGAATGGTGCGTAAAAGGATCAGGAGACGCGGGACAGAAACACAGTACAGATTCCCAAGACGAACCCGGGTCCAATAAGACTGGAGATCTTATAGAGATGAAGTAAGAAGGCAAAAATGAGTCAGAAAATCATCAAAAGACAGAGCAGGCAGGGAAAGAGGCCATGTGCTGGACTGACAAAGTCTGTGACAGGGGGTCTGAAAAGACGCGTAACAGAGACAAACAAGAGTTTAGGAGTAACGAAAGGGGCGCGGAGGTGAAGCAGGCACGAACGAGCGGAAGGAGGCCAAGGTTGCACATAATTTGATTACATTATGATTGAAAAAAAAACTCAGAACTCAGAAACTGTTGAAACACTGATTGATCAACATCAAATTGGACTAAAAACTCAAGAGTGAGAACTCTGACCTCTCATGTCATATTATACTTAATACATGTTATTATACAGTTTGGTCTTTTATCATTTTGATGTTTCTACTGTTCTGTGAAAGACTGCATTCTGTCTAAGAACAGCCCTCAATCATGATTAAATGACTGTAACGCACAGCCTTCGAGGCAAGTGTAAGTGGCTGGTGTTTCTGTGCAGCTACAGGCAAGTGTTCCTACCATCTCATTGGTAATGGGCAGGCGTTTCCTGAGTAAGCTGGTAACCACCTCCACTATTGAGTCATGCAGTTTGGGAAACCGCAAAAGCTCCTTCGGACATAAACAAACACACATACATACGGTAGGTTAGCTGTCAATTATTTAAAGCACTTTTACACTTCCTGTGTGAAAGAGTGAAAGCATAATATTCACCCAACGCACTTCCAAATATTATGAGCATCAAATCTGTTCCCCGTGTTCCCTCCAGCACACATTCTGAAGTTAAATTTATGTATATAATAGAGGAAACCGAAAAAATGTTTAATGTAAAACAAATGTACACAGTGAAGGAAGGCAGCAGGACAGAGAAGATAAGAGCAGAACGAGGAGCAGAATCCTAATGCAGGCTGTTCTGAGTCTGCGTGTGTCAATCTGTTGTGCCCGTGTAAAAAGCTTTCACTCTCCTCTTCACATTTCATTTTGTAGAAATGGAAAACAGAATTTTGTCTTGCTTGTTTGAAATAGCAGAGTGTGATGTACTATGCAGAAAACATTCTAACATTCACATTGCAATGCTTCCTCCCTAATCCATCAAAAACATTTATGAAAACTGAGCCACAAAATGCACCACGCAAAAATGGTACTGGCATTGACGACACAACCACATTAAAGGAACAGTTCACCCAGAAATTTAAATTAGCTGAAAATCAGGCCATCCATGATGTAGATGAGTTTATTTCTTCATCAGAACAGATTTGGAGAAATGTAGCATTGCATCACCTGCTTAGCAACGGATCCTCTGCAGTGAATGGGTGCCGTCAGAATGAGAGTCCAAACAGCTGATAAAACATCACAATAGTCCACAAGTAATCCACACCACTCCAGTCCATCAGTTAATGTCTTGTGAAGCCAAAAGCTGCATTTTTGTAAGAAAATAATAGTTTTTTAAATTCAAACTGTTGTTTCCGACTAAAATGAACTCTCTATATCCATAATATTGCTTTCTTCAGTGAAAAGGTTGTCTCATCTGAATCAGGAGAGAAATATGCACAGATCAAGGACAGTTTTAAGCAAATATGTCAGTGGTTTTTCCTGTGAGAGACAACGGAGGATGGACTTTTCAATGGAGGAAGCGTTATTATGGACTCTTTTGGCCAGAAGTGACGTTTAAAACTTATTAACGATGTTTTTATTTATTACAGACAAGCAGCTTTTCACTTCACAGGATGTTAACTGATGGACTGAAGTGGTGTGGATTACTGTGATGTTTTTATCAGCTGTTTGGACTCTCATTCTGACGGCACCCATTCACTGCAGAGGATCCGTTGGTGAGTAAGTGGAAGAAACAAACTCATCTATATCTTGGATGGACTGAATGTGAATACATTTTGAAGAATTTTTCCTTTTTTTGAGTGAACTACTCCTTTAACATCTAACTACACACGTTACAATACAAGCGTGGATGCTCTGCATCAAATATTAATAGTCAGTGAAGCACCTGTGTGCTGTAGGCAGAGCAGTGCTGGATGATTCTCTGAAGTTCCTCGTGTACGAGCTCCACACAGCGCAGGCTGGGCTCCTCCAGTCTCTTGATCTGTTTCTTCACCAGCAGCTCAAAACTGACCTCAGGAACAAACAGCGCCGGCCGAGGACCCTACATCCATCACAACAACAAATACAATCAACCCAGATCTAGTCTGCATCTGTTATATAAGTGTTACAGTGTGTCCTCAAATTCTGACCAATGATTTTCCATGGCTTTTATGATTAATTTAATAGTGACTGCACTCATGGACAACAACTTTTACCAGGATAAATATTTCAGACATATAAACAAATATATAGAGTACCAGTCAAAAGTCTGGAATAATTAAGCTTTAATTAAGATTCAAACATGTTTAATTTTCAGCACTTATTTGATCAAAAATATAGTAAAATCAGAAATATTGTGAAATATTATTACAATATGAAGTAGCTGCTTTCTATTGGAAAATATATTAAAATGTAGTTTATTCCTGTGATGTAAAGCTGATTTTCAGCATCATTACGCCAGGTCTTTGTCTTCAGAATCAGAATCAGAATCAGAATGAGTTTTTATTGCCAGGTATGTTTACACATACGAGGAATTTGTTTTCATGACAGAAGCTTCCACAGTGTAACAGAATGACAGTGACAGAACAAAAACACAGATAATAAAAAATAGAAAAATAGAACGTAAATAAGGAATAAAAATATACAAATCGACAATTGTATGTACAGGTATATAACAATAGACAGTTTTATAGGTATTTTATGTGCAAATTGAAATGTAGACTGAGTGTGTGTGTTAGATAAATAAGTGTATGAGTGAATAAATAGTGTGTGTTCCACAGTTATTGTTAAGTGTTCATGAG
The DNA here is from genome assembly GCA_018155175.1 of Sinocyclocheilus anophthalmus. Taxonomy (NCBI): domain Eukaryota; kingdom Metazoa; phylum Chordata; class Actinopteri; order Cypriniformes; family Cyprinidae; genus Sinocyclocheilus; species Sinocyclocheilus anophthalmus. The sequence goes on along the minus strand of JADLZN010000988.1, from coordinate 166,041 downwards.
ATGGATTGCCTGAGGGAAGAAACTGTTCCTGTGTCTGGTCGTTCTGGTGCTCAGTGCTCTGTAGCGTCGACCAGATGGCAACAGTTCAAAGAGGGAGTGTGCTGGATGTGAGGGGTCCAGAGTGATTCTGCCAGCCCTTTTGCTCACTCTGGATGAGTACAGTTCTTGGAGAGAAGGGAGGGTTGTACCAATGATTCGCTCAGCAGTCCGGACTACCCTCTGAAGTCTTCTGAGGTCAGATTTGGTAGCTGAGCTGAAACAGACAGTTATTGAAGTGCAGAGGATGGATTCAATGATGGCGGAGTAGAACTGTTTCAGCAGCTCCTGTGGCAGGTTGAACTTCCTCAGCTGGCGAAGGAAGTACAACCTCTGCTGGGCCTTTTTCACAATGGAGTCAATGTGAGTGTCCCACTTCAGGTCCTGAGAGATTGTGGTGCCCAGGAACCTGAATGACTCCACTGCAGTCACAGTGCTGTCCATGATGGTGAGTGGGGGGAGTGCAGAGGGGTTTCTCCTGAAGTCCACGTCATCACCACAGTTTTGAGTGTGTTGAGCTCCAGGTTGTTGAGACTGCACCCGACAGCCAGCTGCTCGACCTCCTGTCTGTAAGCAGACTCTTCCCCGTCCGGAGGAGGCCGATGAGTGTGGTGTCGTCTGCAAACTTCAGGAGCTTGACAGAGGGGTCTTTAGATGTGCAGTCGTTGGTGTACAGGGAGAAGAGCAGTGGAGAGAGAACACAACCCTGAGGAGCTCCAGTGCTGATCGTACGGGTGCTGGATGTGTATTTTCCCAGCCTCACTAGCTGCTGTCTGTCTGTCAGGAAGCTGTTGATCCCTGAAAGACGGAGTCTGTCTGATAATTCCTTTCCTCAGAAATCATATAATAATGCCTGAATTTGTTCTCATTTAGCATCAATTATTTTGGGTATTCGATTATTTGAAATATAAATGTTTTTAACATTTTTAAATGTCTTTACTGTCACGTTTGATGAATTTAATGCATTAATTTCTGTTGTTTTTTTTGGTAGTGTTTCACAAAAAATTTAAGGTGCACAATTGTTTTCAGCATTGATAATAAGAAATATTTTTTGAGCAAATCAGTATATTAGAATGATTTCTGAAGGATCATGTGACACTGAAGACTGGAGTAATGATGCTGAAAATGCAGCGCTGCATCACAGAAATAAATTATATTTTATAATATATTCAACTAGAAAGCAGCTACTTCAAATTGTAATAATATTTCACAATATTCCTGATTTTACTGTATTTTTTATCAAATAGGTAATCATAAAAGACTTCACTCAAAAACATAAAAAAAACGTTACCAACACTAAACTCTTGAACATTAGTGTAGCTATACTCTACAGACATCCCCATGCATTTTCAATGACTTTTAAAGATTTTATTTAAGAAATGATTTTATTAACATTAAGATTTGTTACATTTTGAAGGCCTAGAAATCACAATTTTAAAATTCTAGATTTTCCATGACTACTGATCCAGAATGTATTTGTTTCCAAAACTCTTCAAGTTGAGGACACGAATAGGATGCATTGTACCATAACACTGCGTCCAGAAAAACCTGTTTTTAAAAAGAATTGCCATTATTCCTGCAATTCGGTTTGGTGACACATATGATGCATTAAATGCACACTTTACTTTTAAGAAAGTGAGAAAAGGAAGTTGAGAAGATCCACAAAGGCTTTCAAAAAGTACTGTATATGCTTATCTGTACACACACATGCATGCATAAACATGTAAATATTATACCGTAGCGTTTCGAATAGCTGTGAGAACGTCTAGCTCGGTGAGTCCTCCAAGTGGGTCAATAGACTGCAGGGTTCTTCCAAACGTCTCGTGGAATATGTAACAGATACGAGCTCCTCCACACCTACATTTAACAAATGCACACACACAGTCAGTCAGTCCACGAAAATTAAAAATCATTTTAGGGATTCACAGGCACGTTGGCACATTCACACAGGCCTGCAGTCGTACCCAACCGTCCAGCCAGAAAACGTCAATACGAGACACTTAATGAATCGATAGCTGGTGTGGACTTAGCCAGATATGAGAGATGAACAGCATTTTATCCAACGGTGCACAGGGTGTAAATAAGGAGCTGGGCAGACTCGCGGATCCTCTGCCTGTCAGATTCAGCCAAGCAGACAAACTAAACATGGTGTTGCTTGATATCTGTCATGAGTTTCAGAGTGAAGATGCTGCTGAAGTCACAGAAAAAAAACGATTTAGCAGGAATGTAGTCTTGGTTATGACAGTGTGTCAAACTCAATAGCATGGCGTAAGAAGGCAACCTTTAGTAAGTGGCTCCACAAATAACAGTTATGACACGATCTTTGACTGTCTGATGATTATCGCGCTCAAAAATTGCAAGAGCTTTCTCAGATCCCAAGTTCAAACCTAACTGGCTGACTTTACTAAACTTTTAATTAGGGCTGTGCGATATTGAAGAAAAATGCGATATTCAATATGCGATACAATATTTATTTTTCTAAAATCAATTTAAATTGTATTGAAATATATTTTTAAAAATGATATAACCAACATATCGTTCACATTATTTCAGGGAAAAGAAAGCATCATTACAACTTCTGAAAATGAACAGCCATGTTTTATTGTTGCATAAAACAAATCGGACATTGTTAAAGCCTTATGCTATGGATTGTTGCTTATTTTCGGGAACAAGGATTGATTTTTCTGCCGAGCATAGCTGATACAAATTGTTGTGCTTCGCTTTGAGGTGACTGTAAAAATTTGTAGTGTTTTCCCTTTGCGTTGCCACTCGAGATGTTTTACTTATAACTTCAGTCTGCATGTGGTCATCTCTTTAAAAGCCAAAATACTGTCATATCTTTGAGGTGCTTCTTCGTTTTGGCATTAAATCGTCGGCAGCAGCTGCGGGTGCTTTAAGAAGGTCGCAAACCAGACAAGACGCACAGCAAATGTGTAGTCTTTCAAATTCAAACACATTTTCTATGAGTGTAAGCACACCGGCACTGCTACTCACTGCTATTCAAAATCCTGCTACGCCGCAGAGCGACAATCACTTAGTTTGCTCTGCTTTGTCAAATAAGACACTTCAAACTCATCGACACAACTTTGTTCATTCTTGACGTGAACAGTTGGCTGTTTGGTGATTAGATTGACTGACTGCTGTCTAGAACTGAACGTGACACATCTGGAGTGTGATCCCTGGGAGCTGTCCTAAAGACGGCACTGCGCTTCTTGTCCGGTGTGCGACCCCCTTTAGGCTACCTCATCTTATCAGATTAGCTCGCTATGAAAGAATCGCGGCTTGAGTCTTGCGTCAGAGCACATGCACACATATCAATCCCAACTAACATCCACGTGCCAGATGCTATACTATCTGCATCGACCTAATACTTTGACCATACATACATTTTTGAAGTATTAAATCACTCATTTATCGCAAACCATTGCGATACCATAGCACTACTTTTAATTGGGATTCCTGTTTTTTTGACCCCAAGTTTAAAGGGATAGTTCACCCAAAAAAATCTGCCATTGTTTACTCACCCTCCATTTGATCCAAACCTGTATGTTTTTTCTTTTGCTGAACACAAAAGAAGATATTTTGAAGAATGTTGGTAACCAAACAGTTGACAGTAGCCATTGATTTTCATAGTAGGGAAAAAATACTATGGAAATCAATGGCTACCATCAGCTGTTTGGTGGAGGGTGAGTAAAAGATGACAATTTTAATTTGGGGTGAACTGTCCCTTTAAGTCCTTGTAAAATGATAATTAAGACTTGTATTATACTATTAAAGACTTTTTATGCCCTCATGTTTGATAAAGCTGAATTTAAGACATTATACGGTCCTGCATGAACCCGGGAAAATTACGAGGTTAAAATATTTTTTAAACATTGAAACATACATGGATTAATTGTTCACAATAAGATCTAAAAAATCCATTTCGAAAATAGATGGGGTGAATTTTAATTTCAAGCCGAATTTAAAAATTCCAGGTATGACGCACGTACATTCCAGGGTATGTACATATCATATACAAATAATGATTTCGTAAATTTTTTTTTTTTGCTGGGCATACATAGACATCTATATAATATATATTACCCACCACCATACAGTGGGTACGGAAAGTATCCAGGCCACCTTAAATTTTTCACTCTTTGTTATTTGCAGCCATTTGCTAAAATCATTTAAGTTAATTTTTTTCCTCAATGTACACACAGCACCCCAGATTGACAGAAAAACACAGAATCGTTGACATTTTGGCAGATTTATTAAAAAAGAAAAACGGAAATATCACATGGTCCTAAGTATTCAGCTCAGCCCTTTGCTCAGTATTTAGTAGAAGCACCCTTTTGATCTAATACAGCCATGAGTCTTTTTGGGAAGATGCAACAAGTTTTTCACACCTGTATTTGGGGATCCTCTGCCATTCCTCCATGCAGATCCTCTCCAGTTCTGTCAGGTGGATGTAAACGTTGGTGGACAGCCATTTTTTTAGGTCTCTCCAAGATGCACTCCTGGGTTTTAAGTCAGGCTCCTCGGCTGGGCATTCCAGAACCTTCACAGAGTCTGTTGTAAGGCCACTCCTTCGTTATTTTAGGGCTGTGGTCTTAGGTCATTGTCTTGTGGAAGTAAACCTCGGCCCTCTGAGGTGCCTTACACTCTGGAGAAGGTGTTCGTCGCAGGATATCCCTGTACTTGGCCCATCATCTTTGCCCTCTATTGCAACCCGTTGGTCTGTCCCTTCAGCTGAAAAACACTCTCCCCACAGCATGATGCGGCCACCACATGCTTCACTGTTGGGACTGTATTGGACAGTGTGATGAGCAGTGCCTGGTTTTCTCCCCCCATACCGCTTAGAATTAAGGCCAAACAGTTCTATCTTGGTCTCATCAGACCAGAGAGTCCTTCAGGTGTTTTTTAGCAAAACTCCATGCGGGCTTTCATGTGTCTTGTTCTGAGGAGAGGCTTCCGTCGGGCCACTCTGCCATATAGCCCTGACTGGTGGAGGGCTGCAGTGATGGGTGACTTTCTACAACTTTCTCCCATCTCCCGACTGCATCTCTGGAGCTCAGCCACAGTGATCTTGGGTTCTTCTTTACCTCTCTCACCATGGCTCTTCTCCCCCGATAGCTCAGTTGGCCAGCTCTAGGAAGGGCTCTGGTCATCCCAAACGTCTTCCATTTAAAGATTATGGAGGCCACTGTGCTCTTAGTAACCTTAAGTGCAGCAGAATTTTTTTTTTTTGTAACCTTGGCCAGATCTGTGCTTGCCACAATTCTGTCTCTTAGCTCTTCAGGCAGTTCCTTTGACCTGATGATTCTCATTTGCTCTGACATGCATTGTGAGCTGTAAGGTCTTATATAGACGGGTGTGTGTGGCTTTCCTAATCAAGTCCATTCAGTATAATCAAACACAGCTGGACTGGACTAAATGAAGGTGTAGAACCATCTCAAGGATTATCAGAAGAAATGGACAGCACCTGAGTTTAAATATATGAGTGTCACAGCAAAGGTTCTGAATATTTAGGACCATGTGATATTTCTGTTTTTCTTTTTTAATAAATTTGCAACAATGTCAACAATTCTGTGTTTTTCTGTCATATGGGGTGCTGTGTGTACATTAATGAGGGAAAAAATTAACTTAAATGATTTTAGGCAAATGGCTGCAATATAACAAAGAGTGAAAATTTAAGGGGGTCTGAATACTTTCCTTACCCACTGTATATACACACACACACAAACACAAACACAATCTCCACACACACACACACCCACATATACAGACTATGTATTATATATATATATGTATATATATGTGCCCAGCAAAAATGCAAAATTAATAAATAAAATGTTGGAAAGGTGGGCGTCGATGAGAAGGCACTTCAAACTGAATTTTTGTAGTTTTTCTATAATAAATTAAAATTAAATAAATGTGTCCTCAAATGGCTGAAGTGATTCTACATGCAAAAAAAAAAGTTACACTTGGGGTTGTTTCATGTTGATGCGCAAAAATAAAACTGTTGGTGTAACATAAAACTGGGATATTGTTACAAACACTGGTAAAAAAGAAATGCTAGGAGGCATCTACAATACACACACATACATATTACTGTATATATATATATATATCTATACACACACACACACACCACACACACATACACTCCCATTTTACTGCAATTTTGTACGCCTTTTTGTATCAATTATTCTGCTTCCTGGAAGAACCTCAAAATACTTTGATCCCCTCGGATATGGACAATACAAACTCAGCATCTGGCATCTACAGGCATCTGTTTCCACACCTCACTGAGTAAAGATTCTCACCTGTCCTTCCTTTACATTGGTTTCTTCTCAGCATCTCCTTCCCTCAGTTCACTCAAATGTGGTTATATTGAAAATACAATGTTCTACATGAATGCAAGTGATTTCATGTCATGTTTTGGTATCATTTGAAATGTCTCGGTGTCAGAGTACCACTGGTCCAGTAGTCTCATCATTCCCTCAGAAAAGCCCTGTAGTTTTTAAATAATTAAACTCTGCATTGTCAAAGTTGGTATTGTGGCTGTACATATGGTCAGACACTTGCATGTGTCATTTTGACCAGCGAGTGATATGAGATAAGAATTGCACTTCATTACATTTTCACCAATTTACAGGTTACAAAGTTTATTGTATAAGGGCGCTCAGTTTTATATGGGCACTCATTGTTTTCTGTCATTAAATACATTTGGCCAAAAATAGGCTATAAAAGATGAAGTGCTATGCTATAGACAGTATTGTCTATGACTAGACGGCAAATGCTAGACTAAGACACTATTCTCTGCTCCTCAAAAATAAAATTTTTATCTTTAAAGATGCATTTATACACATGCACACTCTTCAAAATGCTGCTTATTGAGGACACAATCAAATATTTAGATTAAAATGCATATATAGTATATACAAATTGAATGTACTGCATGTTAGCTTGCTTATTGTGCCCAAATACATGGTCTATAAGTCCACATGCCATACTAACAAGAGACTATGTTTGTAATGACAGATCAAGATTCTGACCATCTAAGTTTGCGATCCTGATTGCCAGTGTTTGTTTGAACTACGGCTGAAATGCTTGGTCAACGCTATTGACAACGGCCTCAATAAAAAAAATTGTCGCCAAATATTTTTGTTGTCGAATAGTCGCTGCATTATTATAATTCTCTAATTCAGCCCTCCTGCATGCAATCCAAAAGAAGACACACTTATGAGAAGTGCAAAAGAAGCCAAAGCAGTACAGTGTAGGAAAGCATTACAAAATTACAAACAAAAGATGCTGCCATGTGTAAAGACCCCAACAGACTCAAGGCAACATTCTTTTTCGTTCTTTGCTTAGGGTTATAAAGAAGTTTGATATATGCAAGCAGCAGTTTACTGTTAGAGAACATCCTGCCGCTGCTGAGAGCGATGTTAAGAATATGGAAATACTGAATGTGCTGGGCATTTGCCTCTCAATAACAAAAACACACAAAAAGCATCAAATTGTGGGAAAACAGCAGTTAAGAAAGCATCTGATGTGGATGGTTGCACCAGCTCTGCTGATACGTTTATTTACACAGCACTTTATGGAAAAGACTGTTTTGAAGCAATTAGCTTTACATCATTAATAATGTAAAGCTTTACATTATTCATATAGCTTACACAGAAATGATTACCTGTTTTCTGTAATTCATTTCTCCATTTCCTTTTTTCTTTTCCTTTTTTCTTTCAGTAGTCTTTCAAGTATTATGTAAATACATATGCATTATTTTATTTATACAGCTGTATATACAGTAAATAATGCACACATCTGTACATAAATCTTCGGTTCCAGATTTGACCACATTATTATTATTATTATTTTTTAGTCTTACTTATTTAATTGTTCTTTCTGTTCTCATGTCATATATGTATGTACTGTATGTACCAAGAGCTCCTAAAAAAACATACACTTTGCGAATAAAGCTAATTCTGATTAAACATGAAAAACAGCATCAGTGTCACTTTCAGTTAGAATTACAACTTGATTTTTTGCTATAAAACAGCTCTATATCAATATGTATAGAATATTCCAAAGCGATGATTTTAACGATCAAAGGCCTGGTATAACCAGCAAAATAATCAACAATTAGTCGATTAATCATTCTTATAATTGTTAGATTAATCGATTATCAAAATAATCTTTGAAGTAGATTGAACTATGGTTTGGGAAAACACCAAATCACTGAACTATGTTGGTAGCGACGGAACTTGATGCTTTTGGGAAACGCACAGCTTAATGATTCAAAATATTGTTTGTGGGGTAAATATTTTATCTTAAAGGGACAGTTCACCCAAAATGAAAATTGTTTAGTCGATTTTTCTTCTGTTGAGCATAAAATGATATATTTTGAAGAACAGTTAACGGTCGCCATTTACTTTTGATAGTATTTTTTTCTGTCTATGGAAAGTCATTAATCAAATGGCATGATTTAATTTTTTTTGAGTGAACTATCCCTTTAATGTGAAAAGACCTTTAGAGGAAATAAGAAAAACAATAATTTAACGGAACTTGTTTTGCAGAAAAAACATCCTAAAGCATGTTGGTTCAGGTACTCACAATTCAGAGGTCTGGATGTGCCTGGCAGTGCCTTCGATGGTGTTGCAGTAGTCAGTGGCAAACTTGGTAACGATCTGCAGCAAAGTGGCGCTGTGGTCTTCCACAGGCTGGCCGTAGCTGTTGAGTCGGGACTGGTACTGGGCCGTGAGCACTGTGACTCTCGTCTTGAGCTCCGGGAGACAGTCTCTGATGTGATGCATGAGCAGTCGGCTCAGGGTGCGAGCCAGGTAGCGGGAGCCGCAGCGGGAGGCTAATGATGGGTAATGCCGCTGCACAAACACCTGCTCATCTTTGCAGGAGTCGTCGAGACTCTTTTGGGTGTCAAGTCAATGTTGGCTCCGGTGAAAAAAAAAAAAAAAAAAAGTGATTATAGTATTGGACAGTGAAAAGTGGATCGAAGCCTGAAAAATGTTAAAAGAAGTATGAAGGACCAGAGCGCATCCAAATTCACTGTCTGCAGAACATCCTGTCTGATAGGATGCTTTCATCTAGTAGGTTTTAGGAACTATACAATGACTGTGAAATTATTGACTGGGCAGCAAGGCAGCTAGCTTTGGTTTTGTACAGTTTTTGAGAGTCTCTTATGTGCATCAGGGCTGCATTTATTTAATCAAATTTACAGTAAAAACAGTAATACTGTGGAAAAATGATTACAGCTGTTTTCTATGTCAATAATATTTTAAATATAATTTATTCCTGTGATCAAAGCTGAATTTCCAGCTTCATTATTCCAGTCTTCAGAGTCACATGATCTTTCAGAAATCATACTAACATGCTGATTTGATGCTCAAGAAACATTTCTGATTTTTATCAATCTTGAAACAGTTGTGCTGCCTCATATTTTCTGGAAACTGTGATTGTCATTTGCTTTTTTTTATTTTTTTATGCTTTCTTTGTGGAGATAAAGTTTAAAGCAAAATTTCAAACATAAATCTTTTATAATATTTTGAATGTCTTTAAGGTCACTTTTGATCCATTTAATGCATCCTTGTTGAATAAAAGTATTACATTCTAAAAAAAATTAAAAAATCTTTACTGACCGGCAGTGTATATGAACGGTGGTTGAAGGGGCCAAAAAAGAGATAATTTTAGAGACAGAGAGAGATATAATTTTTTTTTTTCCTTTGGAAAAAGGTCCACATAGTCATTCATAATAAGACCAAGTAGGCTCAGTAAGACAGAAAATCGAGTTACCATTGATTTCATGTTGACTTTAAATATAGAGATTGCTGAAATCATTAGGCATGAATTGTTCTTTGAGAAAAGGGCTTCACTCTGACAAAAGGGTCTTCAGCTCTTTCATTACGGTCACAGAGAATTTCTAAATTAATCTGCAGTGCATTCTTACAGGATAGAGCTAAACTGAAAATTGTTAGTATACTGCCCACTACTGGAAAAAAGCAGCTTCTACCTTTGCTTCTGTCAACAAAGTCCCAACTACTGTGCCCATGCTAACTAACTAGGAATGAAAACCACAGTTTTACATTTTCTAAAGAAAACGTGTTGTGAATGGTTGCTCGGGCATTGCTAGGCAGTTGCTAGGGTGGTTTCGGGTGGGTTTGGGGGTTTTGCTTATTGCAGGGTTTCTACACATTTTCCATTTCAAAATGGAAACACCAAACCCAGACCAAAGTTCAATGCACAGCATTTTATTAAAATCGCAATGCTAAACTATTACTTTTACGGAATACGTTTGATACGCTTTTCACACTCACTACATAGTGAAAATATTTAAAATTCATAATACTGTCACTCCAGTATACTAATGTTTGTTATACTAAATATTTCATGATGAAGAGCAGGCAGTAACCTCACTCATAAAGTATTTGTCTATATAACAATATTTTACATTATTTTCAGTATTATATAGTAGTCATCTTTAATCAGTAGGGCAGTCATCTGTAGTGCAAATGCATTCACCGAATATATTAGCGTTCTCGTAGTGATAACGTGCTAATATGTAGAGAAGAAACCAAAAACGCTTTATAACCTGCATATATTCACCTCTGACACATCAGTTAGATACTGTAATCGTGGTTTGTTGTTGCATGACCACCAAACAGCACAACAGGAACTTGTCTTGCTTATAGACTGGTTGAAAAGATCACACACTCCCTTTATCTGTTGTTGGTTTGAGGTACTCACACTCATTCATTTAGTAAAGTTTAGGAAAAACAGTTTTGAGTGATGAAAATATGCACCTTGAACTCACTTCCTGATATTTTATGTTAAAGGAGTAGTTCACCCAAAACTGAAAATGTCCTGAATATTCTCTCACCCCTCAGGCCATTCAAGATGTAGACGAGTTTGTTCATCATGGGAGCAGATTTGGAGAAATGTAGCATCACATCACTTGCTCACCAATGGATGCTCTGCAGTGAATGGGTGCCGTCAGAATGAGAGTCCAAACAGCTGATAAAAACATCACAATAAACCACACCATCCCCCCAGTTTTCCCCCATTTCCAAAGGTTAATGACTGTGAATAGAAAAGCTGGTTGTTTGTAAGAAACAAATCCATCATCAAGATGTTTTAACATCAAACCATTGCTTCCGAATAAAATATGAGTCCATAATCCATAATAACGCTTCCTCCAGTACAAAAGTTCATCCCCTGTTTGCCCTTTTTTTTTGACTTGTAAACTGTGCTCGATTTGTGCATATTTAAGACGACTTTTTCACTGGAGAAAGCAATTTTATGGATAGAGAGAGTTTATTTTAGCATTGGATCCAACAGTTTAAAGTTAAAAACATCATAATGATGGATTTGTTTCTTACAAACATGCAGCTTTTCAATTCACAAGATGTTAACTGATGGATTGGTGTCATGTGGATTACGTGTGGATTATTGTGATGTTTTATCAGAGGTTTCATTTTTGGGTGAACTATTCCTTTAAACGATCCCTAAACAACCTGCACTTTGAACCTCTGACCTCAAGTATAAGCAACAGTAACATTGATGCTTCCCTGAGCAAACACTACTGATAAAACGAAAAAGTCTGACCAATATATTGCACCAAACACGTCTTGTATTTGTTGCCTGTGCTTGCTTTCCATAAACACTCTCCCAGAAATCATCTGTTTGACGGCTCGTTGTTAAATCCTCAAAGAGAGCGTAGGTTAAAAAAAAAAAAAGAGACGATGGCCCGCAGCTACGTCTGATTAACTTAACGAGAATCGAGAAATGAAAAGTGTCACTGCAGTTCTTCTCCCCAGCTAAATTGCCTCCTGTATTTGTACAGGCCCTAAAGGACTTACTAAAGCCAAAGCTGAATAAACCAGTGATTTATCTCAAACACGGCTCTGCGTTAGCTGATAGCGGGAAGACATGGTACCCTTGGGTGCTAGTGCATGAATAGACAGGGCGGGAGAGGAGAGGATAACAGCGCAGGGAATATTACAGTCACTGCTGCTTAGGGTTATGATAGAGGAACTGGAAATGAAGGAAAATTACACTGTGGCTTTTTCACATGGTCGATTAAGTTTCTACTGCAGTCAAAAGGGCCGTGTGCTGCACTTCTGTAGCACTTTATTTTTTCCCTGAGGTCCACTTAAAATGTTATTCAAAGTTTCATGTGCTTGTTGTGATGTAGTTTTACATGGTCATTTTCCACCCTCTCACTGACCCTTATGCTTAAACAAACTGTTTTTGCTGCTGTGCCTCTAGCACTTCATATGTAAATGAGTTCTGTGATGATCTATTCAGCCTCATGAGAAAAAAAAAAACAGACTTTGCACTTCTGTAAAATGTGAAATACCTTGCTGCAGGTCCAAATTGGTGCAGTTTCGAGGTGAAATGACCACCCGCTTTGCTGAAAGTGCTATCTATGAGGGATCTATGATTTTTGCTTTTCGAGAACTTATACCATCAAGCTGCACAGAACAACAAAAACTCAGTACAGTCTAAGTTCAGAGGTATTTCATTTTTTACATTTTTTTCAATATTTTTTAAGAAAGTTTTAAGTACACAATAAATTGAGCAAAAGTGACAGTAAAAAAATTCACATTGTTACAATAAATACTGTTATTTTCAATGTTTTATTACATATATACTGTATTTTTTATTCAATTAATGCAGCTTTGGTAAGAATAAGAAACTTCCAAAAATAGTAGTAAATAAATATTGCAGTAAATAATAACGACCCCAAACTTTTGAACCGTAGAGTTTCTGTATCTGAATTTGCTATACATATTATTATTAACAGTAATAATATATTAAATTCATATTAAACCGATGAACTGTATTAAAAACACAGGGACTGAAAAATACAAAATAATCACAATTCTTGAGGGATATTTAAATCACAATTTAAAAGGAGGCGGCAAAATGTACATGATATATAGAGTTGGCATATGTGCTTTTACAGCGATTCATTTACAATTCAATAATGGCCAATATTTATTTTATAATTTATTAAAATTTAACAATATATTAATAATATATATATAATATTATATATATATGATATATATATATATATAAATATCGATATATATATTTTATTTATGTTTTATTTGTTTTTCATTCAAAAGTAAATTATGCATATAATGTAGGTATTTAAAATAAGTTAATTGCTATTTTGTAAATAATTTAATACATCAAATTAAACTTACTAAGGCCTCCCAATCCCATTAGTGTAACAAGTTGTTGAGTAACGAATCTGCATTTTGGTGGATAATAGACACGGAACCAAACCAAAACAATTTTTTAAATATAAACTGCTTACTCATTTATTTTTAGGAAGATTAACTAAATATAAAGTGTTTGTGTGCCTGCAATTATGTGTTCAACTTGAATCATTCCCAAATGATGTCTGATTTAAAGCACTGGGTTAGTTGATTTGCTTTATAAGCTTTGTGATTGTGTTGACAAACATGTCTACAGTGCATTATTTTCCATGTGTCTGTTGCCCTTACGAGTAATTCACGTGTGATGTGATCTGGTTGCAGTGACAACCACACACGCTTCCTGCTGATCTACATAGTCCCTCGAATAAGGTACACAGAGTGAGAATTTGTAAGTTTACTCTAGAAAAGCTAAAATGTGTTTAAAAAATGTGACTGACCAAATCTACTGGCTCGGTTTGGCCCTCTCATGTTCAAGTGTCAAGCTACACCCATGTTATTACATTTAAAATCCAGACAGGGTAAGAGGTAATAGGGTAACTGACCTGTTAACCACACCAATAATGCCCAGTCTCACGGGAATGACCCGGCCCAGCAGCACCTCCAGAGCATCTGTCCCCGCGTCCATCAAATCCAGCTTACTCACCACCAGCAGCGTCCTGCGACCTGAGTGCACACAGCCAATGAATACACTCCCTTCCCACAGTGCCATTCGATGTGTACTAATGGCATCTGGACATTCTCTACATGTCGCTCACCATCTGGGTCCACCTCTCGTGCCAGTTTAAGGGCATCCGATGTGGCGAGGTCAGAGTTTGCAGGAGAAACACACAGGATGAGGGAGTTGGGGTTGGAGATGTAAGACAGAATCATCTCTTGGACTTGAGTCTCGATATCTTCAGGCTGGTCACCAACCGGGACCTACTCAAGAAAAGATCACATCACATGACAAAGATTGAGCAGGTGTATGAAGCAATTAGGGCTGCAACTAACGATTATTTTGATAATCGATTAATCTGTTGATTACTTCTTTAAATAATCTGATAAAAATTAGAGATGCACCGATATGAAATTTATCAGCCAATACCAATAGCCGATTATTCCGAATGTTATCTGCCGATATTTGGTTTTCTAAAGGAAAGAAAACATCTCTCCCAACTTATGCTGTAAACTACAGGGATTCCTCTCATTTGGTACATTACACTATTATATTCAATGACATTTATTTTTAGATATAATAACCACACTCAATTCAATTGCGCATAAGGTAGTTTTCATAAAAACTTGTCTTCATGAAAGATTTATTCAAACATACTTATATAATTAACAGTAAACACGCTGCTCTCTAGTGTTTTTATAGCTAACTAACCAACTCTGAACACTGGATAATTTTCCTGAGGTAAATGCAATGATTATATGAATATATGAGACATGATACATTTTGGTAAGTTGTACTGTATCTTTCATACCTTCTGATGTCCATTCGTGTTTATTTCTGCCGATGAAAACTTGATAAAGGGGATAAGACGCGCGCACCGCGCTGACTGAACGGAAGCTGCTACAGAGATCGCTCACGCCACATTCAAGAACATCAAAACGGCATTTATTGTTTGAATTTTGTGATATTGGGCCCTATTTTAACGATCTAAGCGCATGGTCTAAAGCGACCGTGCAATTGTGCTTAGGGAGTGTCCGAATCCACTTTTGCTAGTTTAACGACGGGAAAACTCCTACATTTTTTATGTTTAATATATTTTGTGGCCAAAATATATTTTAACATGCTAAATATATTTTAATAGTGTTTAAGTTTTTATTTTAATATTGTACTTTTTTTTGAACATGGAAATTGGTACTTGTTATGGGATTATTGAAATGTGTTATACGTTCACACATGTTATAGACAACGAATAAAGTTTTTCTTCAAATGTGACATGTGAATGTATTTTCTTGGATTTAAATATATAGGGCAAAATTATCTTTTTAAAAAGATATTTATATTTTTAAACTATATTTTCAAAACAATGTATTGTATATTTTTAAATAAAAATATATTTGAAAATACATATTCTTGGCTGTGTGGTGTGCTCTGTCTGTTTGAAGTGCACGCATACACCGACGTTCATTCAGTGAAGTCTGTGAAGGTTACAGAGATTCACTAGCTTTCAGGGCTAGCCTTTATGTAAAATGGACATAATAGCATGACTTTCTAAGATTTACAGATAAGGATACAACTGTGAAATGCAAGTTATGCACTGAGGAAAACACGTCTCAAATGCTTTGCATAGCACACATAATTGTCAAGCTTGCTGTTAGAGCATTCTTATGTACAGGACAACTTGGGTCGTGCACTTTTCCTGCAGCAGCTCACTTTGTGTCCTCCGCTATATGTCTTATGCGTTTCTTCCATAGAAATATCTTATTCACTAGTGTAAACTGACATGACCGGAGGATGCGCAGATGCGATTAATCGAATAGAATTTGCTGTCAATTATTTTCATTGCCAATTAAAATTGATTTTATTGATTAGTTGTTGCAGTCCTAGAAGGAATGGATTACACATTTTTCGTAGTTCAGAGAATTTTAGTGAGTAAAATCCTGTCATTTCAATAGGAATGCATGCAATCAAGAATTTTGCATGAGGCAAAAGATTTCCCCACCACAGATTTCACAACAGGTTTGCTGAAAATAGAAGGATGCTTAGTTTGAATGTGACTTCTGTGTGGGCTCTTTGACAAAAGACAACAGACCTATTATTGCTATTGCACTGAATTTACCCAATCAGATTAAATAATCTCCTTTTGTGTTCCAAAGATAAAAGTGTAATACTAGTTTGGAGTAAATGACAAGAGAACATCATTTTGTGTTACTTATTCCCTGAACTAGAGATAAACAATTGAAGAAGTGATAAATAATTCACAAGTTAATAATACAATAAATTCTCTGATAGAATATATTTGAAATAATTGGCCGGTCTCCACATTATTAAGCGTTTGATCAAATCGCTGCTTCAAGTTAGGAGTGTTTTCTTCACATCCTGTGTTTTTCAGCACTTGTTTTAATTGCATTTCATATTAGGAAGAACTAGACACTGGACTTGACTTTTGAAGTTCGTCAAGATGCAGTGCTTCAAATCTTGAAAATACTGTATATTAAATATATCCTTAGTACAATGTAAATCAGTTATAAATGTCCCTAAACATCATGCAAAACCTGTGCTTGGTCATTTCAATCAGTTAGATGCCGTCTTCCTGTCTATAAGTGGTCGTTTTTTGATCATAAGAAGCTGGAATGTGGACCAGACTTTACGCTACTAGTCAAAAGTCTGGTTATGTGAGAATAATAGCCCAGTTATCCAAGCATACGGTATATGGTGCCATTTACTATGAGAATGCTCGTTTCCTGAACTCATATTTATTTATTTTTATTTTTATATAATTCATTGTACTAAAATAACATTGTACTAATAAGATAAAATAGAATATAATACTTCAGCTTTTTTATCCTCAAGCAAATGAGTTTGTTTGCATTACATGGTAAAAGAACAGGTCCAGTCATTGTGGGTACCTTAGTGATGCCAGGCAAGTCAACTAATGTCAGACTGAGTACGTTAGGGGAATAGATCTTCAGGTAAATGGGCTCAGGACTGATGCCCTGGGGAGGAAAAAAAGAGAACATCTAAATGAGATCAATTAAAACAGAGCCTTAAAATGGAACCTCAAACTATATGAAGTGCCATGCTTCCACTGCACCTTATTATTGGTACTTCGATCTGTTTCCTCCGCGATCTCTTTCCGGATTTCACTGAAATCTGTGAAAATCTGAGCAACGAGAATACAGCATCTCAATAGAGTCGAGGTTAACAAGCTACGATGTGTTCTGAATGACCTATTTTTTCAACATGAACTGCAACTTTTTAATTACCTGGTTTTTGCAGTGAAGGAAGGTGCCCCATTCCTCTGCTTTGATACCTTTAGAAGATCGAGAGAGAAGAACACAAGACAACACAAATCAATATTTATGACAATGAGCCTAGCAGAAACCCTATTCCCATAAAAGACCTCAACGGAAATAAAAGCTTTTTACAGGCTTTGACTGCAAAGTGAACTGACGTGAACAAAACGTGAAATCAATATTCAACCAGAAATGTTGCAGTGGCCACATACATTAGCACACAACTGAGAGAGTGAAGCCCGAACGTGCATTTGCTCTAGTCTCAAAGTGCAGGAAACAGTACCAGAAAGATTTAGAAATGAAAACACGACAGATGGAAAAGCAATCTAGATTTTAAAAAACGACATTTATGAAACAGAAGACGAAGCAAGGGCTGTGGGATGAGAAGCACACCGGAAGAGTGAAATGGACAGATGAACGTGCATGCAGACAAACGTTTGTTGCAAAACAGAGACCTGGATAATTGTTTTGGGTGTTTTGTTTAGCTCCTTTTCCTGAGAAAGCGGGAGAACAGCAGAGAGAGCGTTAGGAAGAAACACTACTGTAAGTGGATTAGAAACAAATTCACAGAAAGATCAGGATACATCAACATTGTCAGAGAGCGGACGTTAAAAGGGACATTCAGGGCTAAGTTAAGCTCTGTGTGTGGAAAAATAAAGCAATAACTCCATTTACAGTAATGCACTTACAGTAAAAGTCTATGGGACAAGACATCCCAGAGGGTTTAAATATGAAACCCATTGAAATATGAAGAAATATGATGCACATACCTAAGACATATGAAGCTCTCATTTGGTTAATGCATTATATATATTATATATATATATCTATATCTAGATATATATATAGCACTAATATATATATATATGTATATATATATATATATTATATTTATATATATATATAAAAAACTTCTGTTCAAAGTTTTGGGATCAGAACAATTTTTTTAAATAAATGACTTACTTAAATTAATACTATTAATCAGGAATAAATTGATCAAAAGGAACATTAATAAAACTAATTATGCTATGTTAAGTATTTTATGTCAATAAATGCTGTTCTTTTGAACTTTCTATTCATCAAAAAAATCCTGCAAAAAAAAATGTATCATGGTTTCCACAAAATATGAAGCAAAGCAGAACTGTTTTCAACATTGATAATAATAATAAATGTTTCTTGAGGAGCAAATCATCATATTAGAATGATTCCTGAAGACTGGAGTAATGATGCTGAAAATTCAGCTTTGATCACATGAATGAATTCATTTTTCAAAAAAGATTAAAATAGAAAAAGTTTCAACTGTCTTTACTGCATTTTTGATCAAATAAAATCTTACCAACTTCAAACGAGAGCTTTAATTTAACTAGTAAGCTTTTTATTACCATGTAAAATGTGTATGTATTGTGGAGATATTTTTGAGATAGTGTGTATTTTAGCATGGTATGTACTAAACCAGAATATGTCTTAAAGGTTTTTTACTTGAAGAACACTGAAAACATATTTGTTGTACTTCTACTTCAAGGTATGCAAAGCAAGCACTTGTGTGCTAGACATGTTCTCTTGTGAAAAACTGTAACTCTGTTTTATTTTGTTTTCTCAATGTGTTTAAACTTTCTGGCTGTGTCATAAAACCTAGTAAGCTACCTAGACAGTATTTCCGGGCATCACAGTCATTTCAATGACGCCCAAAAATACTGTTTAGGTTGGAAGACCACTATTTTTTGAGACACAGTATGTGTGTCTGCAGTCGATAGAGTACAGATATGATAAACCCTTAAAAGAGAGACACTTGTTACCATTGTCTTGTTTCCGCCTCTCCTCCAGCGGAGGCACGTTCACCAGCTGTAGCACTAGAGGGCGCCGAGTCACTATTCCTGAACCTCGGGGCAGAAAGTCTCGCCCAACCAAACTCTCCAGTACTGAACTCTTTCCACTGCTCTGTAGATTCATTTGAAGAGACCCACAGAGCACATGCTTGACTTCACAGAGAAAATACTGGCACTGTGTTTACATGTAGACCTGCTTCATGATGTGCATGATGTATTATCACGAAACAAAGATGACACCTGAAGTAGTGACGCTTTGCATTTTAATACACTGCATAAAGACTCATATTCAAACCTTGCATATTTTTCATGACTCACCTGTGACCCCACGACTACGATCTGTGGAAGCTGGATGATCTCGGCTCCAAGTGTGAGGAAAACCTCCTGCAGCCTGTTAATGATGGGAATCAGAGTTTCCATCTATGAAGAGAAAGACAAATGGACGTACTGAGTGTAAAGCTGCTATACTCAAACAACAGATAGTAGCTTAATCAATAGAGATGCTTCACACATTATACCAGCGTTTTATATATTATATATATACACATACATACACATTTTCCATTTTTTAAGCAAGAGCATTTTAAATCATTTAAATATAATTACATTTTGTATGATCACTTTTTATTTTATATATTTTAATAAGTACAGGTAAGAATACGTATGTTGTTTCATTAAAATAATAAATAAGTTACTGGAATGTAAATGACATTATCACCAGATTTTTGATACAAGTGATACATAAGACATACACAGAACACACACACAAACACACACACCCAACACACACACACACACACAGCCAAACACACACACACACACACACAAAAAAAAAACACACACACACACACACACGACACAAACAAGACAGACAGATATATAATATATATATATATATATATATATATATTATATTAAATAATACACGTCTTAAATTCACCTTACATCTGGCAGAAGTCTTAAAAGTCATAAATGGCAAGGTATATACTACAGTCCACTGGAGATTTGTTAAAGGGGTCATATGATGCGATTTCAAGTTTTCCTTCTCTTTGGAGCGTTACAAGCTCTTTGTGCATAAAGAAGATCTGTAAAGTTGCAAGACTAAAGTCTCAAATCCAAAGAAAAATTCTTTATAAAAGTTAAGAGTCAACAACAACTACCTAAAACGGCTCATTCTAACACAACCCCACATGTCTACCTCACTATGTGGAAACATTAGCATAATGCGCCCAAATGTTCAAGCAAAGAAAGAAGGCATGGTTTCAGTCACCGCAGTCAGGTGGAAGCAGAATGTCAGGGAGACGCTGTGTGTTTCTAGGACGAAAGCAAAAGCACTTTATTTGGCCTTCCGAAGTAGATGCATTTAGGAATCTTTAAAAATACTTACAACAGAACAGCAATGCATTATATGGACGACCATTTCGTGAACCTAGAAGAGAAGGTAATTCTGACTTTGCTATGACAATCTGGCACTTCTGAATCAGTGACTAAGTATGTTTTGTTATTAGTTTAAGTATGTGCTATTGACTGTTCAAATGTGGAGTTTTGCGCATCGTGTGTGTGTGTGGGTGTGGGTGTGTGGTTGTGTGTGTGTGTGTGTGTGTGTGTGTGTGTGAGGGGAGAGAGAGAGAGGCGAGAGAGAGAGAGGAAGAGAGAGAGAGAGAGAGAGAGAGAGAGGACAGGGTCACATCACAGTGGAGTCAACTTTCTTAATCACGGCTTGTGTACTGCAAATACATACCAGCTTCATCACTGTGTCTGTCACAAAACTCTGTTCCCCTTTTGGGCTCTGTCCTTACATTTATTTTGAAAGCTGAAGCGATTATGGTAGGGGGTGTTACATTTCCGACGAGTGCTTGCGGTGTTCGGCAATCGCAATGCACTGGGTCAGCTGGGCCAGTCAGAGCAGACTGCGCTTGTTGGAAGGAGGGGCTTTGTAGAAAACTAAGTGTTTGAGAGAGGCGGGGCATAGAGGACCTACAAATAATGTACAGTATTTGAAAAATAATGGGTTTTTGAACATTAAAGCATGTCAACATAGTTACACCAAATACACAAAATAATGAACTTAAAATAGCATCATATGACCCCTTTAATGTTTAAATCATAAACTCATATACATCTTACATATATATCTTACGCTTCACATGTAAACAGCACAAGTCTGAACAAATGACCCTGAAAGACACTAATTTGATGTGATTAATTTGTAGTACACACACACACCACACCACACACACACACACACATACTAATTATATATATATATAAATACACAGTACAGGTCCTTCACGCAGTGCAGTAACTAAAAAGCACAGGTCGGCACAAAGACATTCATTCAATAAAACGAGACTAATTTGATAATTAATCTGCAGTTATATTGAATATGTCACGGCGGACATCAGCCCTGCAGGGTGTGCTGCTGCCAGCAGAACCACAGGAGAAACCATATAAACATTAGCTGAACGGGCTACATACCTCCCGTAATGCGCTGTGTCGAGCAGTGGCTACAGAATTACACAATCAGAGCGTTATAACGCGCACTGTCATGCTGGAAATATGGAAAACACAACGTGCAGTCACGGAAGGACCGACATGTTTCGAGGTTTCGCTTTTCTGCGCCCTCACAGCAGGCTGCCAAAGACGGATCCGGCGTCGGCGACGAGACATCTGATTGGCTAATGCAGTGATGACGCCAGAGTCTGTTTTCAGCTCATTGGATAAACGACCTATCAATCATAACACGTCACGCCTGCTTCTCCACGCCCCTTTCCGGCATCGGGACCCCTACAGTATTTCTTCAGCGGGCTTCAGTGTCACGGCAGCGTTAGGATATCGGTAGTTCTTCTGGAGCTACGAGGAAAAAAAGTCATTTCGTAACATTTTAAAAGATTCGAAACGCGTCGACTCTATTCGGATGTTTGTGTACGAGGATATGAACGATATGAGTTAGGGAAGTCGGCTTGGAGAGGTGCGTTCTTGAGGAAGTGTGAACGAGTCAGATTTAGACACAAACGATCAAACTGTGCAACTCACATGAGGAAGAGCACAGGAGGAGCCTCGCCCTGCCCTGTTTAGTTTGCATTTACATTTAGTCACTTAGCAGACGCTTTTATCCACATGTTATTATTTTTCCTGATTAAACTTATCATAAAATGCACCTTTAGGTAAGTTTTACTACAATGAGTTTACTCGTGTAATTCAAAGTGTTGCATGCATATGTGGATGAAAAGTTGTTTTTATATGTAATTATTTAGTTTTGCTGGCTTGTATGTGTCATCCAAATCAAAATAAAATGCAGAATGCTGTATGCACTAACTGCTACAAAGTGAGGGATTCGTTTAATGTGTTTCTTCCTCCTCGCCATTTTGGAGTCATTAGAAAATGACGGAGGGGGAAGTCCGATTCATTTTAGCGAATCGGTTCGTCCGGACAGTTCATTTAAATGGGTTCACTCAAAACGGTTCTTCTAAGACTTTACGGTGGCAGTACATTTTAGTCAAATATGATTGTTCATAACCATGTTTATTGTGCTGTCAAACGCTCTACCGTGTCACCCACCTCGCCGTTTTCTCTCCCTAACGCCTCTCATACTGTAGACCGATTCGAATCTCCTTGCGAATCGGTTCGAATGAATCACTCAATAGAACCGGTTGAAACACAATGCGCTCGTGATTCGAACATCAATATTTTGCGTCAGTCCCTCCCTTGTGACTCCAGTCATGTCTGTTCTGCTCGGAAGAAACGCATAATACCCCGCAATGTGCATCTGGATCATAAGAAACACGGGGTGGTTTCTGTGGAAGGTTCGCACGCGCAGCGAATATCAGAACCAGCCGCGACGGTAAACGCGACGAGGTGAAGGTAAATCGTCTTGGCGGGTTGTTTTCCTCAGTCTGTCAAGCTGATTGGGGCATACAATATCACATCATTTTAGACCGTGCTCTTTTATGTTTTTGCATTTCATAATGTGGATAATGTGTATCGTTCTGTTGATTGGTTCGGGGTCCTCATGGCATACAATATCTGTCCTTGCCAGGACAAAGTTCTTGGTCACACGAAACAAAGACTTCGTGGGTTTCGCTTCTGTAATGCTGTCTGAAATGCGTGTGTTACACTGTAACGGCATGTTTTCACGACAGCAACATCGCATGACTCAGCCACTGCATCGCTGCCTTTTCTCCTCCGTTTCAGAATATAGTTTATTCGAATCTAACATTTTTTTTTCCCCCCGTTATTTTTATGCAATTGAAAATAGTAATTAAACAATAAATATGTACTTGTAACCAGTGTTGGCGAAAGTTACTTTTAAGAGTAATGCATTACAATATTGCGTTACTCCATAAAAAAGTAACGCAGTTAAACGTTCGTTCTTTTTACATCTGGACAGGGCTTGCTTTGTTTTTCAAATAAAAATGTTATATTTTTGGCAAATATAAAAGCCTTTTCACACCCAAAGTGAAATGAACAAGCCTCAGGCTGAAGGGAAAGTACAGTAGAATGCAGAAGAAGACATTTCAACACACTTCAGCAATAAAAGAAAGACGCACAAATGTTTGTCTAGAGTAATTTGTGCTTATTAGTACGCTTGAACTGAATCATCGAAGGTCTGAAGCAAATAGAATGGGATTAAATGCATAAAGGACATTTGTGTTGTTTAACATTTAGTTATTGCAGTTATTGCAATTATATACTGAATCTGTGTTTTTTTTTGTGAGTGAGATGAATTGATGCATATTCGTATTTATTTTAGAACTACAGTAACATCTGATTTCTCTCGACATGGGGACAGGAGAGCTGTCAGTCAATAAATTGGGGGAAAAAAGTAACTTGCGTTACTTATTTGAAAATGTAACTCAGATATTCTCTTGTAAATTAAAAAGTAATGCGTTACTTTACTAGTTACTTGAAAAAAGTAATCTGATTACGTTACTTGTAGTGCGTTACCCCCAACACTGCTTGTAACCTTGACATATTACACATTCATTTTAGTTCATTTAAAGTCAAAGGTCAAATATAATATGCCTAAAATAGTGCCCAAGAACACAACTGTGCGGTTTCAGCTTTTAAGTGCAAGTTAACCTGTCGAGCATTTGTCTGTGGCAAATAACGCATCTTCTGCTTCTGCCTAGCATCCGTCTCTGCGTCCCAGCTTTCTCCTACACATCATGGCCTCTCGTAAGAAGGTGCTGCTCAAAGTGATCATCCTAGGGGATTCTGGGTAAGTGTTTGTGCATGCAACATCTTTGTGCTATCAGTGATGTTTAGATTGTTATAATCAGTCGTGAGGCTTTGTGCTCTGTAATGCACATCTAAAGCAGCTGTGCATATGTAAACGTCATTGGCTTGGCATGACTCGAGGGATTCCCCTGACTTCCCATCATCCACGGCCTCGGTGTCGGTGCGGTTGGAGTTTGCTCAGTCCTGATGGCCGATCACACTCTCTGTGAAACGCTGCTGGATGAGTGCAGTCCGTCATGCAGGACTAGCTGAAGAATATTATCAAGACTTCAAGCTATGCAGATCGAAGATCAGCTGCACGCGTTTCTAAAGCATTGTCCCGTTTGTCTTTGACAGAGTTGGGAAGACCTCTTTGATGAACCAGTATGTGAATAATAAGTTCAGTAATCAGTATAAGGCCACTATTGGAGCCGACTTCCTGACTAAGGAGGTGATGGTGGACGACAGACTGGTCACCATGCAGGTTTGCATTCATTTATATTTAACTGGAGTGCATTTCACTCACACAGCCGTTCAAAAGTTTGGAGTCAGAATGATTTTTTTGGGGTTAAGAAATCAGTACTTTCATTCAGCAGGGATGCATTAAATTGATCAGAAGTTACAGTAAAGACATTTATAGCGTCACAACGGATTCTTTCGTTCTTTTGAACTTTCTATTCATCAAAGAATCCTGAAAAATAAAATGTATCACAGTTTCCACAGAAATATGAAGCCGCCCGCGCCACTGTTTTTAACATTAATAATCAGAAATGTTTCTTGAGCAGCAAATCAGCATATTAGACTGATTTCTGAAGGATCATGTGACACTGAAGACTGGAGTAATGATGCTGAGAATTCAGCGCTGCATCACTGAAATAAATTACATTTTAAAACATATTCACACAGAAAAACATAGCATAGAATTCCCATAGAATGACTGTTTGTACTGTATCCGTGATCAAATAAAGGCAGCCTTGGTGAGTCTTTCGAAAACATGAAAACATCTCAAACCCCAAACATTTGAATGAAAGTGCTATTCGTGTATGAGTGAATAACATAAAGAGATGTCTGGGTCATAATTCCCCCTAAAATCCAAAAGAAAAAAAAAGTGTATTTTTTAGAAGGATAAAATGCATGGTTTTTATTAATTTTTTTATTTAATTTGTATTGTTTAATTTGTATGGTTTAAAGCAGCTTTACGGAAAATGTGAAAAATGAGAGAAAAATCAACACTTAAATGAAAGAAAAATGTGAAAGCCAAAGGTGACATCATGGTATTATTTATGGACATTTTTACGCCAAGCATAATCTTTAAATAGATCATTCTTCCTTTGATTTTGGAGTTTATGTCAGACTAACTCTCATACGCCTATAATAGCGGTGATTTACCAATTAAATGAGTTGTTTTGTAACCTGCTGAGAAATGAATACGAGGCCAGAGTGCTCTGAAGATGACGCTGTCATTTCCTTAACAACCATTATTTTGTGAACAATTCCTCACAGCAGTAATCATCTCTGGTCATGTGACACTCTGCTCAGTCATCTCACAAATATGAAGCCTCTAGTTACTCCTAGCTAATGGGTAGGATCTCGTCTCAGTGTTTGGCACTCATTCTGACGTCAACGTTCTTCTGATGCCATGTGCTGATCATGTGAAATAAATAAGTCACTCGATGTCTGCACTCGATGTCTGGTATTTTCCCAGTCAGCACAGATTCACGTTGTGTTTACTTGTAGCCATGTTGTAACCTGTATGACCGGTCATGTGACATGCCCAGGCAAGCAGTATTTGTGAAGTTATTCCTGAAAAGTTATTTTTTAGATTAAAAATAATTCGTTTTTCTATATTATAATACTGTAGTTATTCTGTCTGAGTAGTTACTCATGATAACTTTACTAATGAATGCATTTATGAATCCCATATTAGCCTTTGCCAAATGGACAACACAAGAATAGACACCAAATGTTGTATGTTTAATAAGGTTCAAGAGGCTGTTCTAAATTGTTAAAGGGATAGTTCCCCCCAAAATGAAAATCCTGTCATCATTTACTCACCCTCTAGTTGTTCCAAACCTGTATGTGTTTCTTTCATCAGCTGAACACAAAAGAAGATATTTTGAAGAATGCGTGGGTAACTAAAACAGTTGCTGGTAGCCATTGACTTCCGTAGTATGGAAAGAAGTACTATGGAAGTCAATGGGGACCAGCAACTGTTACACACAGGGTGACTCATTTTTGGGTGAACTGTGTCTTTAATAAAGGCAAATAATATAGTGGCAAAAATGAAAGTGTTGTTAATTAACTTCTTGTTACTTACTGTAAATAATTTGGTTTTCTTCTTCAAGATTTGGGACACGGCGGGACAGGAGCGCTTTCAGTCTCTGGGCGTGGCGTTCTACAGAGGGGCGGACTGTTGCGTGCTGGTGTACGACGTCACGGCACCAACTACATTCAAGACTATGGACAGCTGGAGGGACGAGTTTCTCATTCAGGCCAGTCCTCGTGACCCGGAGAACTTCCCCTTTGTTGTGCTGGGCAACAAAATCGACCTGGAGAACCGGCAGGTCAGTGTGCAGACCGGAGCTGGTATGGTTAAGAACGCCTTGGTTTTAAAGAGTTACAAATGAGTAGAACGAATGCATGAGCATTGTGTGTTTTGAATTGGTTGATATGGATAATATAATGAGATGTGCACTAATGTTCTAAAGTTTGGGGTCTGTAACTTCTTTCAAAATCATTCAAATACATAAATAATTCCGACTTTTGAATGGAAGTGTAATTCCTATATAGGTGAATCACTAAAGAAATGCCTGGGTACTTTACCCCAAACTCCAAAGAACAAATACATGTTTTTTTTTGTTTGTTTTTTTATGTAATACGATCTTTTGCATTATTTTGTATTTCATTTTTTTTTTCATTTAATTTGTATAGTGCTTAATACCATCTTAATGTTTAAAGCAGCTATTATTAAATATGATTAGAATTTAAAATAATAATTTTCTATTTGAATAGATTTTAAAATATAATTTATTCCTGTGATCAAAGCTGAATTTTCAGCATCATTACTCCAGTCTTCAATGTCACGTGATTCTTCAGAAATCATTCTAACATACTGATTTGCTGCTCAAGATACTTTCTGGTTTAGTTCAAGGTAAAAAGAGTTGTGCTGCTTCATATTTTTGTGGAAACTGTGACACTTATTTTTCAGTATTCTTTGATGAATAATTTGTTTTCAAAAGAACAGCATTTATGTGAAACAGCATTTGCAACATTATAAATACTTTTACTATCACTTTTGATCAATTTAATAAAAAAATGTAAAAAAAAAAGACTTTTAATGGTAGTCTATGTGAAAGGACCATTATTGGCCAATAATCTCAAAAATAGGCAAATAGCCAAAATTAGAACAGGGAACATTGTCTATCAAGAGAATATTAGATGTAATTCATCATTTCATCCCCAAATCCTTTCTGTTTTGAACAGGTAACGACAAAGCGAGCGCAAGCGTGGTGTCAGAGTAAGAACAACATCCCCTATTTTGAGACCAGTGCCAAAGAAGCCATTAACGTGGAGCAGGCCTTCCAAACTATCGCTCGCAATGCACTTAAACAGGTACAGGAAGTTGTGTATACCTGTCTTCAGATCAATTTCAGAAATATGATTCAACAAAATCTAATTGTTCCATATAGCTCACTTTCAGCAAGATCCTGTTTGATATCAGATGGAAAAAGACAATAATCAGTAATCTATCACCTTGTTAAAAAGATGAAAATTGTGTATTGATACAATTTACTCCCCAAATTGCTATGAAGCAATATACTCCCCAAAGCTTTTGTTCCATAGAAACAAAAAAGGAGACGTTTAGCAGAATGTTCACGCTGCTCTTTTCGATACAAAAAGCTCCATACAAGTAGCTTGTACAACTTGTGCTACATTCCAAATCTTCTCCAATCCAATAAGTCACATTAGCATAAATTTGTCAAAATCGTATATTGTCAATAGTATAAGTGACGTAAGAAGCACAGCTCACACAGAAGTCACTTTCAAACCAAGCAGCTTTCTTCTGGTTAATTCGATGAATCCATGTGACAAGTGTGAACCCGGAAATCTGCATGAGGAAATCATTCACCCTCAAAGCAAAAATTCGCCAAACAGCAGTACGCTACTAAGTTTTTCACTTTAATTATTGCCCTCTGCCTTTAAAATCTCATTTGCAGATATTCTGATATGCTGTATGAAATGAATTTAATGTCCGTGATGTTGGACATTCTGAAATGCGAATGAGATTTTAATATTAGACTTAAATATTGCTGTTTTTGTCTCACAAAGCTATTTTATGACTCCGGAAGAAATGGAATATAGTAACTTAATAACATGTAACTACTATATATGTAACACATGTCACTTCACTACTTCTTCACTTCACTACTAGTAATATGTAAATCAGTCATATGAACTTTTTTTCTGGCTCTTTTTCGAGCTGCAGCTTTCATTGTATGGAGAAGTGTCGCATGAACATTCTGCAAACTTTCTCCTTTTTTTGTTTTACGCAAGAAAAAAAAAAGGCATTCAATTTTTGAATGGCATGGGTGTAGGGGTGTACGATATTGACCAAAAATAATATCTCAATATTTTCTGGGATTTTATCGATAACGATAATTAGACAATATTTTGCTGAGTGCGTTAACCTTTGGGTTATGAGTCCGACTCTCTAACCATTAGGCCACGACTTCCCGCCAATGCCTGAAGTGGCATTTAGATGTATTACCACACTGTTTAATGCAGGACATGAATGCATTTAACTGCTTACAAATTGCATAAAATATTTTTGAATATAGGCCTATTAAAAAGACAATGGTTGAATACGCATTTGAAGAATTTTTAAATAATCAAAAGATATTTTAAAATGTGAAATTAAAACCGCCAGTAGTGGCAGCAAGTCGCTGTTTATAAGCGAGTCATTGCGATTGAACCGAATCATTTAAACGGTTGATTCATTCAGGAACGAAACACCGTTATTTGCTCAGAGACTCAAAACAGTGCTATAATTTTTTTGTTGTCGAAATACCACATAAACAAGAAATATGGTGTCTAAAATGTAAGTCTCTTACTTAACTTCTTGTTTATTGAAATCAAGAAAGCACATTTGGTATCATGGTATTTTTGGATAAAAACCGGACTCTTCCGTCGTTTGAAATTGATTACTATAAAGTGGTGGTAAAATAATACCATTTTCTGCCCCCATGTCTTGCATTTGTGATCTTTTGTGATCATTCTAAATGTATTTTAATAGACTGAATCATGCAGTGAAAGAACACTCTAAATGCACTAGTCTAGACTTCTCGTAATGTATGGGTGCTTTGAATGGTGTGAAAAAAACACCTTTTGTAAGGTGTGTTTTGATTGGTTTTTGCAAAATACTCGATAATGTCAAATCGCACATTGTTAAAACAACAATTACCATGTTATCGCAGACGATATATATCGCACACCCCTACTTGGGTGAGTAAATAATGCCAAAGAACCTTTCAGCGAATCTTCGTTTGAAGAACATTTAAAAAATCTAAATAAACTTTTCCACTACCTTTTTTGTGGAACGAAAAAATTATACACTCAAACAAGGTTTGAAAACCAATTTGGGACCTTTAAATGAACCATTTTCTTTGTCTGAAGGACATTTTAACAATCTAAACTTTTTCCACCATAAAGAACCTTTTGTTCAATAGAAAGGTTCCATGGATGTTAAAGGTTCTTCATGGAAGGTACCATCAATGCCATTAAACTATCTTTATTTTTAGGAATGTATTTAACTGGCTGGGATTTGTCATTAAGTAAACACTAAATCTGAATTGAATTGAACTTTCAGGAGTCAGTGGAGACGTATGATTTCCCTGACCAGATTAAACTAAGAAACGACAAACCGGTGTCTAGCAGTGATGGCTGCAGCTGCTGAAGGAAAGACTAAACTGGGGACGGCAAGAGAACGAGCCAACATGGGAAATGGAGAAAGCGAGATGGAAAAGATCCAGGCCTGTTGCTCTAGCGCCCATCCTCCTTTGAAACCTCCAGGGTATCAAATGCCACGTGTGAAAGCTGAACATCCATTTTCTTGCTGAACTCCAAATAAACGTGTGGTATGATGAACTATTGAGGAACAGGAACCTCTTGACATTACATTTATTACGAGTTCTGCTATCACTACAGCTGTCCCGAGAATTCCCTGCTGTCTGTGCAATTTGATTTTCTTTTCTCAGAAATTATCCTTTGCTCTGCTAGTTCATTGTGCCTTTTTAATTTGTACCATTGGTTATTGTTATCAATGCCTGTTTCACTCCTATTCATTTAAAAACATTACATATGTAATAGGGCTGGGAAATATCACAATATTAATAAAATATTTGATTTGGCATTTAAAATCAACCAACATTTGTTTACACCATAGCTTCTCGGTAAAATACACATGCAGAAACGGCTTAGGAGCTCTTTAGATCAGTTATGTTAATTTGATTTATCACTCAAAAATGATCATGGAAATCCCAGTTTCACATCATTTCAAATGTTTTTTTATTAGTGTCTGCATATATAAAAATTATTAAATATATTTACCCATGTCCATGTAAGGAAAAGGTATGGAAAACATGCATAGTTTGAGTAACTATTTTTTACTTTAGACATTTAAAATCACAAAATTGCTGTTTGTTTGAAATGATAGTTTCTCCAGATAAATAAATAAATCAGGGCATTGTCTATTGTCAAAAGATAAAAATATCAAACTGATTTCTTCACTCATCTCCCAGCCCTACTAGTGTCATGAATATACACAAGTGAGTAAGGATGTGCTAACAGTGTATTAACTTGGACATGAGGGTACTGGGATCTTCTAGGTTGACTTCAACATTAAATCTGAGAATATTTTAGTCTTAGTTGGACTGTAAGGACTTCTGAAAGTGTTTTAAGCCACTTGATTGTTTCTGTAACATATTTCAACCATGCCAGTTATAATGGTTTACAAAAGATGTACGTTTTTGCACATATAGCTGTTGAGTATGTAAATGTGAGAAGCACACTAATGAGGTTACGTCATGCTTAACTCAGTGTTTTGATTTGCCATTGGACATAGTTACATGTTATGCTTGTATTCATTAATATATATACCCATACTCAACCTAGGAGCTCCTCAATTATATAGGCCAAAATGCAAAAAAAAACAAATTAATTCAGGCATCATTTTTATTTGGGCCAAATGTAAGAGAAACACCAAAACCAAAAAAAATAATGATGCATTTAAAACCAAGCTGGCTGTTAATTCCAAATAAATAAATAAAAAAAAACTGATAAAGAACACTTTTTATTGTACTTTAATAATTTGCACACAATATTTACAAAGTTGCACTAAAAGCACCTCTGGTTTCCTCTGATGGGAAAGCAACGGTAAGCATTGTGGCCTCTTGAAGATCAGAGAGGCCCCTAAAAGTCCATATGAAATACATCCCACTCCCTGACTGGTCCGTTTCCATCAGTTTAGTGTTTCAGTCCATGTATGAGGTATCCATGCCCTCTGTCTCTGGATGCAGCAGACGACTGGCCAGACGCTCAATGTCATCCAGACTCAGCTGTCTGAGCGAGCGTTCATAATCCTGACAACAAGAAAAAAAAAGATATTAACCTCAGTTCTTATTACCTATTATTTATTACATACAAAAAGATGTGCCAATATTCTAATCATGACCAATGATTTTATCTTTTTTTTACAGTGCTCATTTCTTACATATCTAACAAATTTAATGTTATTTGATTCTGCTTTCTAAAGACGTTAAATCATAACAGTGTTGTTATTGTTCACAAAAACATAAAAAAATTATTTATATTGACATAAAGCTGAAAAAAAATAAAAAATAAAACCAAAAATAAGTTTAACCTGAAGTCCTACATTACTAAAACTACAACTGGCATAAAATAAAACAGATATATACACCGTATACTATATATATATATAGATATATTACCAACATTTCAGTATTCGGTACCAATGCCAGTGAAAATCAATGGTTCTCTGTACCAATTTCGGTACCAAACCAAAACACAGAAACATGCTAATTTAAAAATTTGACTATACTTTAATTTAATCCAAACTGTGTTCATATTTAATTTTAAATGGCTTTTAAAACCTTTTAGAGTTATTCAGCCAAGAATAACAACCAAGTTAGCTAAAAAAAAATAAAAAAAAGCCCAGAACTGCTTTTCTGACTTAAATGACACAAGCAACCATTTGTACATTCTCTAACACGCTTCACACTGGTGTTTTTCCCTCAGCATTTAGACAGGCTTGTATAACCCCACTTCTTATGAAACCCACTCTTAACCCAACTCTTTAAGAGAACTACAGACCAGTTTCCCTTCTACCTTTCATTGCAAAAACTCTTGAACGAGTTGTGTTCAACCAAGTCTCTGCCTTTCTCACAAAGAACAACCTCCTCTACAGCAATCAGTCTGGTTTCAGAAGTGGACGTTCAACCTAGATTGCCTTGCTCTCAGTTGTTGAAGCCCTAAGACTGGCAAGAGTGGTTTCCAAATCTTCTATACTTATTTTGCTGGATCTGTCCACTGCTTTTGACATGGTTAACCGCCAGATACTCCTGTCAACCCTCATGGCAAAGTGCATTTCAGGAACCGCACTCTAGTGGTTCGAGTCTTACCTCTCAGATAGGTC
This sequence comes from Sinocyclocheilus anophthalmus, assembly GCA_018155175.1. Classification (NCBI taxonomy): domain Eukaryota; kingdom Metazoa; phylum Chordata; class Actinopteri; order Cypriniformes; family Cyprinidae; genus Sinocyclocheilus; species Sinocyclocheilus anophthalmus. The sequence continues at coordinate 133,072 of JADLZN010000988.1, read as the reverse complement.
CTTCAAGGTATTTTGGAGAGGTGAGGTGTCCAAGTCGCACATCTAGCTACTGGGGTGCCTCAGGCTCAGTACTTGGACCACTTCTCTTCTCTGTCTACATGGTATCATTAGGTTCTGTCATTCAGAAACATGGCTTTTCATATCACTGCTATGCTGCTGACACTCAACTCTACCTCTCAATCCATCCTGATGATAGTTGCTCGCATCTCAGCATGTCTAACAGACATTTCTTGTTGGATGACGGACCATCACCTTCAACTCAACCTGGCTAAGACAGAACTGCTTGTGGTTTCAACAAACCCATCACTTTATAAAAATTTCACCATCCAGTTAGGCACATTAACTATAACTCCTTCAAAAACAGCCAAAAACCTTAGTTATGATTGATGATCAGCTGACTTCTCAGACCACATTGCTAAAACTGCCCGGTCCTGCTGATTTGCTTTATTCAACATCAAGAAGATGGCCCTTTCTTTCGGAACATGCTTCAACTCATTGTTCAAGCTCTTGTTCTGTTCAGGCTGGAATATTGTAATGCTCTCTTGGCAGGTCTTACAGCCACTTCTATCAAACCTCTGCAATTGATCCAAAATGCCGCTGCAAGATTAATATTTAATGAGTCGAAAAGAACGCATGTCACACAAAAAAAAATCAATTTGCACTGGTTACCAGTAGCTGCTCGCATTAAATTCACGGCATTAATGTTTGCCTACAAAAGCTCCACTGGCTCTGCACCCATTTACCTAGTTTCATTACTTCAGAGTTATGTGCCCTTTAGAAGCTTGTGTTCTGCAAGTGAACGATGCTTTATTGTGCCATCTCAAAGAGACACAACATCACTTTCACAGACTTTTTCATTAACTGCTCCCTCCTGGTGGAATGACCTGCCCAACTCATCCGAGCAGCTGAGTCCTTAGCTATCTTCAAGAAACGACTAAAACACATCTGTTCCACCTTTATTTTACCCTCTAACTCTAGCATTTTCTATTCTTTTTTAATTCTACTTTATCTATATTTAACTTTTTTTATTAAAAAAACCGAACAAACACTAGTTTTCTATTTGATCTACTTGTTTTTCCATTGTTTTCCACACACAGCGTTAGGCTAACCGAGACTTGTCATTTGCACTTGATACAGTGGTGTGAAAAGTGTTGGCCCCCTTCCTGATTTATTATTTTTTTGCATGTTTGTCACACTTTAATGTTTCAGATCATCAAACTAATTTTAATATTACAAAAAGATAATGCAAGTAAATGAAAAATTTAGTTTTTAAATTATGATTTATTTTATTAAGGGAAAAACGCTGTCCAAACCTACGTGGCCCTACGAGAAAAATTAATTGCCCCCTCCTGTTAAATAATGAAAGAACTGCAAGTAACCACATTTTTTTAGAAAGCTGAGTTAAATTTCACTAGCCACACCAAGGCCTGATTACTGCCAGACCGGTTGAATCAAGAAATCACTTAAACAGAATCTGTCTGACAAAGTGAAGCATGCTTAAGAGCAACACATCATGCCGCGATCTAAAGAAATTCAAGAGCAGATGAGAATCAAAACAGTTGACTTTTATCAGCCTGGAAAGGATTATAAAGCCAATTTCTAAGGCTTTGGGACTCCAGCGATCCATGGTCAGAGCCATTATCCACAAATTGAGAAAACGTGGAACAATGGTGAACCTTCCCAGGAGTTGCCGGCCAGCCAAAATTACTCCAAGAGCACAACAACAACTCACCAGGAGGTCATAAAAGAACCAAGAACAACATCTAAAAGAACTGCAGGCCTCACTTGCCTAAAATAAGGTCAGTGTTCATGATTCAACAAAAAAAAAGAGACTGGGCAAAAACAGTATCCATGGGAGAGTTCCAAGGCAAAAACCACTGCTGACCAAAAAGAACACAAAAGCTCGTCTCTCATTTGCCAAAAAATAACTTGATTATCCCCAAGAATTTTGGCCAAATATTCTGTGGACTGATGAGACAAAAACTTTTTGGAAGGTGTGTGTCCCATTACATCTGGCATAAAACCAACACAGCTTTTCATAAAAAGAACATCATACCAACAGTAAAATATGTTGGTGGTAGTGTGATGGTCTGTGGCTGCTTTGCAGCTTCAGGACCTGGACAACTTGCCATAATTGACGGAACCATGAATTCTGCACTCTATTAGAAAATCCTGAAGGAGAATGTCCGGCCATCAGTTTGTGACCTCAAGCTCAAGCGCACTTGGGTTATGTAGCAGGACAATGATCCCAAACACACCAACAAGTCCACCTCTTAATGGCTCAAGAAAAACTAAATTAAGTTTTTGGAGCGGCCAAGTCAAAGTCCGGACTTAAACCGATGGATGCTTAAAACAGACAGTCCATTTATGCTCAAAAACCCTCCAATATTGTGGCTGAATTAAAACAATTCTGCAAAGAAGAGTGGGCCAAAATTCCTCCACTGCGCTGTAACAGACTCATTGCCAGTTATCGCAAACACTTGATTGCAGTTGTTGCTGCAAAGCGTGGCACAACCAGTTATTAGATTTATTTTTACTTTTTTCACGTAGGGCCAGACAGGTTTGGACAGCTTTTTTCCCTTAATAAAATAAATAATCATTTAAAAACTGCATTTTGTATTTACTTGCATTATCTCTGTGTAATATTAAAATTTGTTTGATGACCTGAATTTTTTAAGTGTGACAAATATGTAAAAAACAGGAAGGGGGCCAACACTTTTTCACAGCACTGTATATTGTTGCTCTTTTGTTAGATTTGACTGCTTCTATTGTCCTCATTCGTAAGTCGCTTTGGATAAAAGCATCTGCTAAATGACTAAATGTAAAAAGATAAAGAAATAGAAAAAAAAGACTTTTTTCCAAACTATTGCAATAGAATTTGTTTTTGTCTTGAACGTACCTTAATAAGCTGCTCCTGCACTTTGGCTGCATCGGCTGGGCTGAAATGTTTGGCCAGGACAGTTGACAATAACTGCCACACACCACTGCCCGCTTTATCAGGACTACCGCTGCCGTTTCCCACCACGCCGCTCCTCTCGCCCGCCGGACGCACCACCAGATTCAGCTTGGCCTCCGGGCCGATGCAGTAATCACTCAACCGGTGTTCATCTGAAAACAGCAAATCAAGCCTCACAACGACGAACACAACACACCTCATGCGATGACTGGAACGCTGCCTGTCAAAGTCTCAGAGAAACACTGCAGGAGGAGGTCAGGTTAGTGCTACCCTAAATGATAAATGCATGTTTACTAATCAACATCTGACAAAAAAAAGCTTTTACCTGCAAGTGCTTTTCCTTTATACAGCAGTCTCTGCTGACTGGGAGGGATGTTTAAACGCTCGGATACCAGCACTTTTACTGTTGATACCTTTTCATTTTCTGTCACCTGTGCATGAAAAGAACACAACTGTTAACAAAAGCACTGCATATTTCAATTCACTGACACAGTTCATTCAAATTTCTATCTATCTATATATACATACATACATACATATACACATATATATGTGTGTGTGTGTGTGTGTGTGTGTATACATCCTGTATTTAAATAACTGAACTGATATACACACGGCTTTCTGTGTGACATATTAACTGAGGTTAATATATATTCTCATATAGGCAACGTTAAGCAACTCAATAGGTTTGGTGACAAGCTGCTACTGTGAGAGAGTAAACCATGTCTAGTGAGCTACAGCAGAAATAAGCGCGTCTATCTTTATCTATGGACATAATGAACAGAACGATGAAAACAAAGCGCTAAGCTAAAGCAGCTAACAGCCCTATTAGCGCCTCAAAACTCCTCACGACGCTTACCTGGACATTACACTCTTTCCCTTGAAGCGGCTTTACTGTGAGAATCATCTTCACATTTATCAAATTAAACACAAGATAAAGAACAGATAAGTATCTCGCTGAACACTCGCGAACTATCGGACATGGCGTCGATTAGACTGATCTGCGCATGCGCGGGGAATGCTGCGCCTCAGCCAGACCAATGAGCAGGCTGCGCTTTAATGACTTAACCTATCAGATCAACTCAAATCATTCTTTATATAAACAATATACATCTTTTTATGAAGAATACTAACATTTTTATTTTCAGTAAAATACTCTGACAACATTTCTAAATCTACAGAAAAAGACAAAGAAAGTATTTTGCATATTTGGCACACCAAAGAGGAGAGGAGAGGAGACCTCCAATGTGGGGGGATGGACAACAACAACAAACACTTATCAGATAGACTGCAGCAAACTGCAGTTTGTTAAAGAGACCATAACACTCAGATTCTGGATTAGAATTTAATAAACAGATCAAGGCCACGACACACATGAATAAAGACGCATGATTACTAAGGAAAAATGTTTTATTGAACTGAATCACAAGACATTATGAATTATAGAGTCAGTGATGTTCATACAAATTTGTAATATTTTGTCACTGATTTTTACAGAGAACCTCTGGTTTATTTACGGGGACATTAAATCTTTCCAAAAGCATTGTCTGCTGGAAGCTATAGGCTAGTAAACACTACAAATATGCTAAAATCATGCCCCTTAAATCGAAAAGACACCTCTCCTGAATCTTCAAACTCATTTTAAACACACTGATACGTAATATGCACATAAAACAACATTACTAAGTAATATGCAAAGACATTAATATGTCAAAGTGCTGAAGTTGTCTAAACCAAGGCTAGAAACCCCACACCCAAGCTTTTAGAAATGCGCTGATATATTCTGCAGGCAGAAAGTGAATATTCTCCATCAGTCACCCTGACGCAGAAACTCAAATACATACAAAGTTAGAAGCTTCTCTTCATCCTGTACAAGAAAACATATTGCCGTCTAAACAACACAGTCAGCATATCCTAAAGCAGAGGTGTCCAGTCCTGGTTCAGGAGTGTTTCATTAGTGCTGGAGTTAAACGCTGCAGGACGCTGGTCTGCTAACTGTCCAATTAAACACACCTGAACCAGCTAATCGAGGTCTTCCGAGTTCCCAGGGACTTCCAGGCAGCGTGTTGGAGCTGAACTCTGCAGGACGGGACACCCCTAAATTACATGATGAAATCAAAGCAAAGGTTTGAAGTTCTGGAGAGTAGCTGGAGAGAGAACGAACCGTTGTTCACATGTCAGCTTCTACGAGAGAGAGAGAAAGCGAACAAACATTAGTGTCGTCTATAGATCTCAGCTGATTTCATTCAAAAGTAATCATTTCATTTCATTGGTATCATGTGCTTTGTGAAGTGAAATATTGGCTGAAATCCTCAAGATTCAAGAGACATTTAGAAACCAAAATTCAAACAATAAAGAATTTCTATGCATGTAAACTCACTTTTGTCAATTTCATTTGATGCGGACACCAAAATGGGACGTCTTTAATTAATAACCAAATTCCACTATATTATATATTATATATATTATATATATAAACAAACACAGCTTTCTATTTTTCTATTCTATCTAACTTTTTTTCTTTTGTATGGTGTGTGTGTGTGGGTGTGTGTGTGTGTGTGTATAATATATGTATGTAAATGTATAGCCTAATGCACTGTAAGTCGCTTTGATAACGTCGCTTAACTACATAATTAGTAGAAATATATATTTTGTGTGGGTGTGTGTGTGTGTGTGTACGTGTGTATGTGTGTGTGTGTGTGTAAAATATATGTTGTAAATGTATAGCCTGAATGTACTGTCATCGCTTTTGACTGCTTCTATTGTCCTTATTTGTAAGTCGCTTTGGATAAAAGCATCAGCTAAATGAATAAATAAGATTAAAAATATTATATATATATATCTATATATATAGATTTATATATATATAACAGAAAGTATTTAAATGCAGTAAGGTGTCTACTTTAATGTTTCAAATACTTTTGTGAAAATGCCAAATATATGGGTCAAATAATGATCAATCATAACATAACAGATATATTTATGTAAAAATGAAACAATATACTTATTCTGACCTGTACTTATTAAAATATATAAAATAAAAAGTGATCATACTAAATTTTATTTTATTTTAAATGATTAAAAACTTCTTGTCACAAATGAGTAAAGCCTAGTGATTTGAAGGATAGTGGCAAAGACGGGTAAAGATCTGAAATGACTATTAATTAGTTAATGATTACAATTAATGATACATTTTGCATATTGTTGGGTCTGTGTGTTTCACAGTATTACTATTCCTTTCAAACATTTGGTTTTAAGGACATTTTGTATGATAATTAAAATGTGTTACCCTAGGTGACTACTTAACGAGTCCTAAATCTTTAAACAACATGAAAGAGAGGAATTCATCTCCATGATCCTTTGGACAGATGTCTAAGAAAGTGAGAAATACTCAAACAGCTCCTAAATAAACCAACATCTCTGACCTTTACCGACAATGCAAATCAAGATAAAGACCTCAGATCTGTTCTCACCCCATGTGTAGGTCTTTGTGTTGCTCATGTGTCGGACTCTGCAGCTGTACTCCTCTCCAGCCTGAGGGGTGAAATCAGCATGCTTGGTCAGGTGGAACTGCCAGCCCTGCTCGAAGGCCAGGTCGGTCTGTTGGCTGTCCGGGATCTCCTGCCCGTTCTTCAGGAGCTCAATGGTGATGTCAGGGGGGTGAAAGCCACTGACGTAGCAGATCAGCACGTTTTTCTTCCCATACTCTCCAGGGTTGCGGCTGTACACCTGCACTTTTGGGTCAGCTAGAAACAATACAAATGGAAAAATTGTTGTTCTAAATAATATCTGAATACTGTTCATTCTTATATATTGTATTGCATGTATTACATTTGGAAATGTTTATTGTCTTTGTCCTTATGTTTTATTTATCTTATGTATGTATTAATGCATACACGTGGGTCAAAGACGAAAAGGGGTTTTCAAGCATCAAAACCATAAAAGTTAAATACAGCTTTAATTTTTTTTTTTCGTACATTAGAATGTGTCCTGTTTAATTACATTTTTTTTCTCGGAGGAAAAAAAAGACTAGAATACATTATTACCCTGATTTACTGAAGACACCCACTAAAGTGTAATTCAGTGTAACAATCGTTTCAATATACGTATATTTAAAACAAGCTCATTAGATACATTAAGACTATATTTTAGGATCCAGTGCAGCAACCCAAAAACCAAATTTTTTGTCATTTTAAATTTTTTACTAAATTTTGACTAATCTTGTCACTCTATATATATATAGATCTATATATAATATATATATATATCTATATAAATACTATAATTATATACAATTTGAATAGTAAATATATTACATATTCTGTGACCACTGTAACGACGATGAAACATTAGCCTATTTCTCAGCCCAATATTTTGACATTTTATTTTCACAAAAGAAACCACTTTACTTGGATTGAATATGCTTTCTCTGTATATACATAAAGTTCTTTTGTAATTTTAATTTGATGCAGGCACCACAATGGGACGTCTCGACTTTGTCCCATGTACAGTAACAGGCTAATTAGGCCTGGTTGTTTATTGTCGTATTCATTATAACTGTAATTTTAACACACGAATAATTTCTTACAGAAACTAAAACTTGATTAAATAACATGTTATCAAGTGTCATATCAATGTGACTTTATAACTACCAACCATTAATATCCAGTAAAAACCAGTTTTTCAGTAAGGTTATCTTGAGGAGTTTCCCCGCAAAGTGAAAGTGAAAGTAAAATGTTCCGGGGATTTCAGACAAACAAACGTCTTAGATGTGTTTGAATGCCCTGGACAGATTTTCACAAGCTTTTTAAAAATGACAAATATACGTTTTTCAACGTTTTGTTATGTTTTGAACAATTTAAAGGATTTTATCCTTCGTATTCTCCAGTAGCTGAAAGTACGACATGCGCTATATAGGTTAAATAAACATGTATATATATATTTTTTTTTTTGTAAACGAATGAGGGATTCAAACGTAGGATTTGATAAAGACTGTATAAACCATGGAAATATAAAATAGTATCAAAAATAAAATGAACAACAATTAGGCTACTAAAAACAAAAAGCATAATAAGAAGCGTAGCAAAGAACGCCTGCGTCAGAAAACAGATTAATTATAGGCCTACTTACATTGTTTGGCGAAACAGCTGGCGCTGAGAAGCACAAGAGCGACTACAGCGAGTTTAAACATGATGTTCACCCTAATGTCGCTGATCTCTGTTACTCTGCTATACTCTCTGTCTGAACGCAAAACGCTGCAGTACGGAAGAGGGCGAGCATACGGGACAACAGATAAAACCCCGCCCTCTGATATATTTTTAACGAATCATATATTTCCTTTTTCTGTTGCTGGGTGATTATGGGGCTCTGGTGGTTGATGGTGACTTGTGGTATTAAGAAGTGACTTTTAGCATCACACTTCACACTGCATCTTATGCAGTAAACTGCTCTTGCAATAATTCCACTTCATGCAGATTTTGTTGTTGTTGTTGTTTATGTGGTGCTGATGCACTCAGGTGGTGCAGCATCGTGCAAAAGTCTTCATTTCTGTACATGAGATGACCTGCCCCTCCTAAAATGCCTGACTTGTTTTTTTTTCGTGAAGAAAAAAAGATTTCATTGCTCATAACCAGTGTTGGGGGTAACGCATTACAAGTAACGCGAGTTACGTAATCAGATTACTTTTTCAAGTAACTAGTAAAGTAATGCATTACTTTTTAATTTACAAGAGAATATCAGAGTTACTTTTTCAAATAAGTAACGAAAGTTACAGCTCTGCTGTCCCCATGTCGAGAGAAATCAGATGTTACTGTAGTTCTAAAATAAATATAAATATGCATTAATTCATCTCACTCACACAAAAAAAAACACACAGATTCAGTATTCCTCAAAATGAATAAAAATATGCACTCAGAATATGACGCAAACTGCCATAATAAATTGTATTAAACAACACAAATAGCTTTATGGATTTAATAAAACATTCTATTAAGCAATGTCTTTGCTTCTGACCTTCGATGATCCAGTTCAAGCGTACTAATAAGCAAAAAGTGTTGAAATTTCTTCTTCTGCATTCTACTGTACGGACGTAAATTTACTTTCGCTTCAGCCTGAGGCTTGTTCATTTCACTTTTGGTGTGAAAGGGGCCTTACACTTGCCAAAAATATTACTTTTGTTTTTTTGTTATTTAAAAACAAATAAGCAAGCCCTGTCGCAGATTTAAAAAGGTAGCGCAAAAGTAAACGTAAGCATACTTTCCTAAAAAGTAAATAAGTATCGTAATTAGTTACTTTTTTATGGAGTAACGCAATATTGTAATGCATTACTTTTAAAAGTAACTTTCCCCAACACTGGACATATCAATCACTGTCTACATAAAACTGAAACAAATAACCCTAACCTTACACAACACCGTTTTTAACTAAAAACTGAACACTTTTTGTGCGTTTTGGCCGTTCATTTACATGACAACAGCATTTTGGGGGCCGGAAAATGCAAACTTTTGAAAATGGGTTTCAAACTGTACGTTTATGAAAACTGTATTATCTCTGTGTAAAAAACACAAATTTGTGAAAACGGTGATGTCATGTGTATGCATATTACTATTCAGTCTATAGACATGTGTAAGTTTCTTTCGAAGTAACGTCGCCATCTACTGGCCTGGCATACATATTAGGCCTACAGCGTTTTTTGTTTTGTTTTTGCGGATCCATGTGAACAGGGATTGTGTTGACACCGTTGTCATCTGTGTGTGAAACTTTTTAAAGCCTATGCTAAGGAAAAAAACTTTTTTTGTAGTACATCGTTGTGGTGTAAATAAGGGGTGTTCACACAACAATGTTTTCAACTAAAAACGGAAAGCTTTTTATGCACATTGGCGTTTTGGGGGCCTGAAAACTATGGTTAATGAGAACATCTCCATATAAAAATGCAAATTTGTGCAACGGTGACGCCATGCTAATGCATATTACGTGTTTACCCTTACCAAAAAGTAGTATACTTCAAGTTTATTTTAGTAAGTATACTTAAGTAAAGTTCAAGTATATTTTAAGTATACTTTACGTAGTAAGTATACAAATATCAGTGTACTAGTAGTATACTTGTAAGTGTACTATTTCAATTATTTTGACTAAATTGGCCCCCACTTCTAGTTATAAAATAAAAGTTATTTTTAAAGTATGCTTTAAGTATAATAGTAGTAAACTTTGAGTACACAACTAGTTTACATCAATGTTTTTTAGTTTGTTCTGCAACTACACTAAAAGTGAACTTAAAGGTATACTGATAGTTTACGAATTAGATACTTGTAGCATTTTTATTACACTTTGAAGTATAGTCTCAGTAAATTACTAGTTTAGTATACTGCAAGTATACTCGTAAGTTTTCTTTAAGTGAACTTTACATCATACTTTAAGTATACTACTATGTCCCTATTTAGGTATTAATTTGTATATATTTTGTTACATGAATATCTGAACATATAAACTTCAAAAGAACAGGGTATCTGCTTGTAAACAAAAACATTTTATTCTAGCTTCATGCATTCTTTTTTTAAACACTTGAATGTGGATACGTTTCATAAATAAAAAATTAAGAAATAAACAACATTATTCCATAACGTTACACAGTTTTGATGCTGTTTTATGTCTGATGATCGTGTTAGATTACATGTGGAAGCATCTGTTGTTTCGGTTTCTTCTTCACTTGTGTTTTTTGGAAATTCTGTACAGAAGATATGTACTAACACCCCTACAATATAACAATGAAAACACGGATTCTAGGAACACAAGCATAGCTAAAATATATTTAGACTTTTTCTAAGTATAAGTCAAGTATACTTAAATGCCATTTTAAGTATATTTCTGAGAAGTACATACAAAGTAGACTAAAAGTATACTTTCCTATTTTTAGTTTAAAAGAAGTATACTAATAGCACACTTGAATAAACTTCTTTTTCGTAAGGGCAGATATGTGCCATTGTTATCTGTTACTGTCTGTATTGTTTTTGAGCATTAATAAATATATGCCAGGCCAGCGGTGACATTTCCAACTATACCGGCATGCATAATCCAGTGGTTTAAGTCGTTTTCACAGATTGTTTTGACAACGTTGTCATCTGTACATTAAACTTTTCAAAAATTGCAAAGGAAAAACTTCTCTGTTTTGTAGTACATTGTGTAAACGTACACTACAGCATTGGTGCACTCTAAAAATGCTGGGTTGTTTCAACCCACCTTTGGGTCAAATATGGACTAACCCAACTTTTGGGTTAAAAATTTAGTTTAAAAATGTAACCCAATAATTGGGTTAGTCCATATTTGACCCAAAGTTGGGTTGAAACAACCCAGCATTTTTTTTTAGAGTGTAGCACACCCTAATCGACTGCATTAGTGTTTAACTTACTGACTTGACTCTGAAATCTGAACAGGTGAATACAACCGAGTTGACCAATGAAATCTGCTTTTAGGTTGGGTGTTGCTCTTAACTAGTTACTGAAAAAATAACACATGTAGGCTATATTTATAGTTTTCTTATAAATGTGAAAAAACTGGTGGAAACAGAACCATTTCACTTTCAGTCATGTCCATAATTCTCCAAATCCAGACTCTGAATCTGAAATGAAATTTCAAATGGGGAAATTGAATGCACCTGTGCAACTTTCATGACACCTGCAAATGTGGACAGTGGACTTTTTGACTTGGGTCCAGGTCGTAACAAAAACTACATTAAATATGTATTATTTTATTTTTTTTTTTTTACAGTAACTGATTGAGGGTATAATTGCATTAAAAGCAGAAAAGGGTTTCCTTTGTGTTTTTGATATATTTTTCTGCTCAGATGACAATGTTGTCAAAATGATCCCCATTCACGTGAATATATATAAAAACGACTAAAACTGTATTATTTATTAGCATAGCTAACTTTATGCCTATAAAACACAAACAACACAAACCAACAACAACATATTAGTCATTATTAAAATGCTGTGTTTTGTAAGATCAAGTAATCGAGCCAGAAGCACATTTTTGAAAATGACTGCCCTATTTTTCTTTTAGAAATTATGCTATAATGCTACATGTTGTCGGCATAGTCATTGATAAATCATATTTAGTGCAACCGAGCTTGAATGCAATGAAAACTGTTTATTTTGTTGCATTGTTTTATGCAACTCGTCAACATTGAACACTGATCATAGCATGGCTGTGTATTAGAATGACCCCCCCCCACCCTCTCACCCTCTCCCACCTCTCGCCTCTCTCTCTCTCTCTCTCTCTCTCTCTCTCTCTCTCTCTCGCTCTCTCTCTCTCTCTCGCTTTCTCTCTCTCTCTCTCTCTCTCGCTCTGTGTCAGATCAGCGCTCGTGCGGCGAAGGCATGATTCAAACATTCACACTCTGGATGTCTTCAGTATTCCTAAAGCTGACCAGCTCTGTCATTCCAGAGGGGATATTTATTGCCTTCGGTCTGCTTGTAAGTCCCATGTTCCTTGCTTATATTTTTCAGGTAAATGTCTTCTCGGTTAGCCCATCGCTTATTGTCAATGCAGTGTGTAAAGAAATAAAAAATAATAATAAATTGGTTTTGTCGTGGCTTACTCTGTTTGGATTAATATGCAGCGCTGACTGCGCCTCGATAGGCTAATACAGCCGATGAGTTTTGGAGATTCTTTAAATCATTTCAGAGCAACTTCAGTTTTGTCTGCCGTTCATTTCATCCTGTAGAACTGTCCAGTTATCTCACATAAACGCACGCACCCATCAGCCCCTCTCTGTGTCCCCTCGCGCAGGGCTGATGGGGACTCTCAGAGATCTTCAGTTCGCACTTCAGCTGAAGATTGAGGAGTTACGGCAGAGAGATGCTCTCATCGACGAGCTGGAGCTGGAGCTGGACGCTAAAGATGATCTGATCCGCCGCCTGCAGGGGGAGCTCGACCGTCTGCGGCTCTCAGCGGCTGGTACGGGAAGCCGCTCATTGATTTGTAGAAATACATTTTGAAGTAGTATATCTATATATATATATATAAATATATATAGAGAGAGAGAGAGACGAGAGAGAGAGAGAGAGAGGAGCTATATAGTGCTGTCAAACGATTAATCGCGATTAATCGCTTCCAAAATAAAAGGTTTTGTTTATATAATATATGTGTGTGCACTGTGTATATATATATTAAGTATATATAAATACACACACACATACATGTATATATTTAAGAAAAATATGTTGTTTATATATTAAATATATTTAAATAATAATATAAAATATAACTGTGAATGTGTTCAAAATATATCCATGCATGTGTGTGTATGTATATATAAGGACATAATAACTATACACAGTACGCACACATATATTGATGTAACAAAAACTTTATTTGGAAGCGGATTAATCGCGATTAAACGTTGACGCACTAATATCTATAATATCTATATATAGATAATCCTTGTTTTTCAAAAGGTGATTTTAAAGGTTGCATTTATTTACAGGATTTCACTCACGCAGGTACACCCCCGCACAGGACCCCCCCCGGTTCACGTTGTCGCAAACGTTCATCAACAATTGCGTCAAATCCAGCCATTTCGATCGAGAGTGCAGGCGATTCTTCATACATAAGTTCTGTATCATCGGATCCCTCACGATATTTTAGACTAGTCTCGGCTCTAATTGGACTTTTCCTGGCGGAAATTCCACTAGGATTACATGGAAGAAGCATAAACAAAGCAAAATAATTATATTGTCAACAATAACCCCAAATAACTACATCTGAATTAAAATGATTAAAATTCATTTCTATCACTTTTTGTTTATACACAGTAGCCTATCACAACTAAATGTCAAGCAAGTTGTGAAAGTTGAGGGATTAACCCCATTTGTTACTTGCTTTCTGCTCATTGATCTCTATATACATATAGATATATGATATTATCTATATTATAGTTCAGCATTTCCTCCATAGCCTATTGCAATTCAGCTACTTGTGTATCATCTAGAATGAGAGTTTCACCCTTAAATAAGACTTTGCTTGCTCGTTGATGTGTTCGGAGCACTTAATTACACTAAATTACACTTAATTACTTTATTTTAGAGAGTTACATGCTACATGTACTAACTATAGTAATAACAGTAAATGATGCAGTATTACACGCAACTAACCGTAAACCCTATATGTACATATTTTACATTTATATTACTCAGTAACTGTAATTGTATAATTGCGAACAAATGAGTGTGTGTTTTGGTACAAGGTAGAGAAGTTTGATTTTTGGTGCGCTTTCTCACAACACGTCAGTGATTACAGATCAATTGAGTAGGCAGTCTTTTGTGGTTGTTTGAATGAATTTGAGAATGAAAGCAATCCAGTCGAGTGGGTTTTCAACTACCTCTGGAAGCAGTCGAAAGTGGACAAGCACCTACAGTTTATCGTCCACTAGTGATTGGTGTGAGAAAAACACCAACAAAATCTTAATTCCAAGTGTAAAGTGCCTTTTGCAATGGCGGTCGCTGCATCACTTCGCATTTGTGTATCGTTGAACTTTGTTAACTCTGTCAGCTCAGCATTGTCGCTTCTGTTGCCTTAAATCTTTGAAGCCCCTAATACTTTTTTTGATACATATTGGTGTTTCGTTGATGCATTTAGATGTTCAACTAAAGTAAGCTAAAAGTGGTAACATCTAAAACAACTGATTTTATACAAGTCAAAAATAATAATTAACATCACTGAACCAAACTATGCACATCAATTTATACCAACTAAACTAATTAAATCAGGTATAGAAATAGCTCTGTAAATAGTGTAGTTCAGGTTGCCCTAGTTATAGTAGCAATAATACTTCATGAGTCTTTCAAGCAAATAATTCATTCAGGTTTAAACTGTTTACTGAAAGTTCTTAGACAAACCAAATAAACTCCAGTCAAAAACTGTGTTGCTCCATCTCTCGTACATTCTTAAAGGAAACACCAATTCTTAAAGACACTTCTTAAAGACAGTCCAGTACTAAAACAGAGCAAGCCATTACAGAATAAAAATATCTACTCAAACATGTATGCATTTTTAATTACATCTTATTATTCTTTGGCATTGTGGCCATCTGTCTGATCATCTGATCTGTACGGGTCCACACACATGCACACAGATTGAAATCTTACTGCCATTTGACGTTTATATGAATTGAGTTTTAAATTAAATACGATTCTAAATGTTGAGAAACTACATGAAGTCAAGGACGAAAGAAGAACACGTTAGCGCAGCCATAATACTCTACGGCAAAACAAATCTGACTTTATTTTTCTATGCATTATGCATCAGCAAGCTGCGCAGAGTTCAGAGGTAACGACCCAGTCTTTTTGAATCTTATAAAAACATTGTATCATTTATCTTTACGCTCATTTCATTTGCATTTAGGTCAACAACCTGCTTCTTCCCTGAGAGTGAGGAGAAAAGCTCTGCTAACGGAACCAGTTACCTTGGAGCCGAAACTAGTCTTACAAACCCCACCAATCAGCTACAGCAAGAGTCAAGAGTAAGAACCTGCCTAAAATCTCAACTCATTCTCTTGTTGCCTATACTGCTAGATTTCGCCAATGGAAGTCTTGATGTGTCTTTATTTCTTTCAGGTCGCAGCGGCTGATAGAATCGGCTCTGGCAGAAAATGAGTGTATGAAATATCTAGTCAGGGATCCGATGCGCTGTTTGGTGGATTCTGCCTATCCCATAACGCTCAAACAGGGTGTGAGTGTTGTCCAGGAAGAGGATAATGGGACCCAGGCATACATAGTTGAAGGTGAGCAAGAGTGTGAGAATGAAAGAGATACTCTCGCCTCATAATACCTCTCAGAATGGAAGAAGTTGTCTTTGGACTCATACTGCATGCTGATCTGTGAGCATGTCTGAACGTTCACAGATCCCAGTGCTTACATGGTTATCTTATAACCCAGTGCTCAAAAGTCACTCATTATTAGCCGAGGTCCAGTTATGCCTCCAGGCGTATTGTAAATAATGTATTTCTGTGGCTTTTTATACTATCTCTGGTTTGCATTGAGATGAGTGCTTACGTTTTGGTGCTGTATGTCTTTTGCTTTCAGCTTGTAGTTGCCCTCCAGCACTTTACGTTCTCTTTACATATAAATCACAATCATCAGGCCGATCGATATTGTGAAGTTAAATCCCCCTTAATATAATATAATCTAGATAATATAAATAATATAATATAATATAATATAATATAATAATTTGGACTGTGTTTTAAGACTTCTAGGGTAAACATCCTCTTTGCATTCGAAATGAATAACAGCATTTACAGGTTGTGGGTTTGGTTTTAGCTCAGATATACTTGTGCTTCCCTGCCTAACAATAATAGCCTCTCTGCAAAAGCTGTTGTTTGTGAGAAAACAATGTGTGATAAAATACAAAATCAGACTGAAATTTAAATAAACTCCAGACCCAGACATTCTTTCTTTATATTTTTTAAAGGAGTTCAAAAGCTTGGGGCCAGTAAGGTTTATTTATTTATTTTTACTTTTATCCTAAAAATGATCAAACGTGACAGCAAATGCTTTTTATTTCTATTTCAAATAAGCTGTTGTTTTGAACTTTTCATCAAAGAATCCTGAAAAATTTATCTCATGATTTCCACAAAATATGAAGCAGCACAACTTTTCAACATCGATAATATTAAGAAATGTCTCTTGAGCAGCAAAAATACTGCTTTGCTATCAAAGGAATAACTTTATTTTTTTATAACAGTTTAAAAAAAATGGCATTTAAAATTGTCAAATTGTAAACTGTTTTAAATATTATTACTGTTTTTGATCAAAATAAATGAGCCATGGTGAGCAAAGGCACTGCTTCTTTTCCTTGCAAGTCTGACTTTTTTCCTGAAGTTCTAAAAAATTGACTGTATTATTGTGTTTTTCTTTAATTTTTCTTCACATGGCATAAAAAAAAGTTTATTGTGACTTTTTATCTCACAATTCCGTATTCCCTTCCCAGAACTGCAAGTTAATTCTGAGTTTATGAATTGCGATTCTGAATTATGAGACAAAAAGTCTGAATTGTGAGATTAAAAAGTCGCAGTTACCTTTTTATCCTGTTGCTGAAACAGTTGCCATAACGTATATATATGCAGGTTTTTACATTTTAGTTTGTTTTACATCATGCGATAGGAAGCCAAGTTACATTATCTTATCCAATATTATATATACAGTGGGTACGGTAAGTATTCAGACCCCCTTAAATTTTTTACTTTTTGTTATATTGCAGCCATTTGATAAAATAATTTAAGTTATTTTTTTTTTCCTCATGAATGTACACACAGCACCCCATATTGACAGAAAAAAACACAGAATTGGTGACATTTTTGCAGATTTATTAAAAAAGAAAAAAACTGAAATATCACATGGTCCTAAGTATCAGACCCTTTGCTCAGTATTTAGTATAAGCACCCTTTTGATCTAATACAGCCATGAGTCTTTTGGGAAAGATGCAACAAGTTTTTCACACCAGTTTTTGGGGATCCTCTGCCATTCCTCCTTGAAGATCCTCTCCAGTTCTGTCAGTTGGATGGTAAACGTTGGTGGACAGCCTTTTTTAGGTCTCTCCAGAGATGCTCAATTGGGTTTACGTCAGGGCTCTGGCTGGGCCATTCAAAAACAGCCACAGAGTTGTTGTGAAGCCACTCCTACGTTATTTTAGCTGTGTGCTTAGGGTCATGTCTTGTTGGAAGGTAAACCTTCGGACCAGTCTGAGGTCCTGAGCACTCTGGAAAAGGTTTTCGTCCAGGATATCCCTGTACTTGGCCGCATTCATTTTTCCCTCGTTTGCAACCAGTCGTCCTGTCCATGCAGCTGAAAAAACACCCCTACAGCCTGATGCTGCCACCACCATGCTTCACCATTGGGACTGTATTGGACAGGTGATGAGCAGTGCCAGGTTTTCTCCACACATACCGCTTAGATTCCGCTTACCGCATCCGCATCAGACCAGAGAATCTTATTTCTCACATCTTGGAGTCCTTCAGGTGTTTTTAGCAAACTCCATGCGGGCTTTCATGTGTTTCACTGAGGAGAGGCTTCCGTCGGGCCACTCTGACATAAAGCCCCGACTGGTGGAGGGCTGCAGTGATGGTTGAATTTCTACAACGTGTATCCATCTCCCGACTGCATCTCTGGAGCTCAGCAACAGTGATCTTTGGGTTCTTCTTTACCTCTCTCACCAAGGCTCGTCTCCCCCGATAGCTCAGTTTGGCCAGGACGGCCAGCTCTAGGAAGAGTTCTGTCGTCCCAAACGTCTTCCATTAGGATTATGGAGGCCACTGGGCTCTTAGGAACCTTAAGTGCAGCAGAAAAATTTTTTGTAACCTTGGCCAGATCTGTTGCCTTGCCACAATTCTGTCTCTGAGCTCTTCAGGCAGTTCCTTTAGCCTCATGATTCTCATTTGCTTTGACATGCACTGTGAGCTGTAAGGTCGTATATAGACAGGTGTGTGGCTTTCCTAACCAAGTACAATCAGTATAATCAAACACAGCTGGACTCAAATGAAGTGTAGAACCATCTCAAGGATGATCAGAAGAAATGGACAGCACCCGAGTTAAATATATGAGGGTCACAGCAAAGGGTCTGAATACTTAAAACCATGTGATATTTCAGTTTTTCTTTTTAATAAATCGCCAAAAATGTAAACAATTCTGTGTTTTTCTGTCATTATGGGGTGCTGTGTGTATATTAATGAGGGAAAAAAATTAACTTACATGATTTTAGCAAATTGCTGCAATATAACAAAGAGTGAAAAATTAAAGGGGGTCTGAATACTTTCCTTACCCACTGTATTATATATATAATATAATCAGTCTGACTTTACAATAATTGTACAATTTCAGTTAGACTAAAGCATTTACATGGCATTTAAAAAAAAAAAAGACTTTGCCAGTGCTTTAGTCCAGCTAAAATCAAGAACAAGCAGCAAATAGGTCACTTCACATAGAATTCTTAAAGATACAGTAACCAAAAAAATAATAAAAGTCTGTTTAATTCTAAAGCTAAAGAGGTGTAAAATAGTCATAAAAAATGTACTTGGTTCCAGAAACTTGGAGATCTTAAGATCACAAGTGTACTTCAGACTCTAATTCACTCTGTTCCTCTGTCTGACTGAGGCACATTAATTAGTATGCACCTCCCATAGTGTTTGCAGGATCAGCCAGGTAGCAGGAGAAGTGTGAGACTGACCTGTTTCTAGGAAGACAGAAAGAAAACATTCCTGCTGGTTATGTGAGGCGAAATGAGTTTTAAAATGTCAGTGCAAGTCTAAATACCCAGGTTGCAAATGGAAAAAAAGGATGGAAAGCAGTAGCGAGGTCTATTACCATCCATTAAAGTGTTCATCAATACCTGTCTGTGAGCTGTGCTAACTCCAGCCGTGATTCATTAAAGGAGGCCGGTATTTGTCCTGATGTTCTGGATTGTTTGGGCTCTGAGCATCTCCGTGCCTAATCTGTGATGGGTCAGATCATCGACTATGTGACATTCACATTGCTGCTCAACACCTGTCACTCCCGGCAACCTTGAGAGCTGTAGATGACGTGCGTGTGTGTGTGTGTGTATGTTAACAGAGGGAAAACTGGAGGCATCCAGGGCTGGCCAGAGGCTGCACATCATTGAACCGGGCATGATGTTCGAAGAACAGGCCCTCATTCATAACCACACCTGCTCCAGTACTGTCACAGGTATTGACATACATATGTGCATCCACACACACTACAACACACACACACACACACACACACACACTTGCTCATTACATCCCTTATCATGCATCAGCAAAGGAGAAACACACTGAAGGAAAACGGTATTGCTCAGAGGTCGCTCTTTTGTAGCTTAGAGGGCTTATTGGAGTCCTTTATTTTTATTTACTCTAACTGTAAATAACTGTACTCTAAGTGTTTCACTGACAACTCCTTAAATAAGTAAGACAATTGTTGACATAGAGTTAGAGTATAGTATAGGAGTTGAAAAAAAACCTATCATGGGATGAAAAAAAAAGGTAATTGTCAGACTCTGTTCTGTGTCTGTATATGTCTACCCTTGCTACGTGTGTTTTCCTTGTTCCCTGGAAGTTCATTAAAATATATATGTTTGAATTCCACTCCTCGTCTCCTCATTCCTCGCTCTGCGCTCCCTCACAGTAGCGGTGCGTGACAGAAAACTGGACCGAAACAGAAAGTAAGCGGCACCCCTTCTCCCCGTTTTGTTTCCGTTTTTTGAAAGTCTTTTGTTTTCTTGTTCCCCCCACCCCACCGCGATCATGGAAATCGCCTCTCGTTTCTCTGCCTTAGCCCGCAGAGATCTCCTCTTCTTCGAGTACGCCTGGGAATTCTGCGGGCTCGCCGCGACGATGGCATTGGATGACGCCACCATCAATTCTCTGTTTTGACTCAGGGCCAACTACCACCGCCCCATGGACCTCCCAGACACCAAGGGACTAGGCTGGAGGGAAGGGATCTACCGGTGTCTGGGGAGTGTCCGGGCCAGAACCAGAACCAGCCCGCCGTCAAGCCCGCCGGCCGTAGCTCTCTCCAGCCCACCAGCTGTTCCTCAGTCAAGCTCACTGACCACGCCTTTCACCCCTAACCTAAAGGGGAATCGAAGGAGGAGAAGGTTCCAGTCCCAGAGTTTAGCCCAGAGAGGGCTCCTGTCCCCGAGTTTAGCCCAGAGAGGGTTCCAGTCCCCGAGTTTAGCCCAGAGAAGGCTCCAGTCCCCGAGTTTAGCCCAGAGAGACTCAATCCACGAGTTAGCGGAAGAAGGCTCCAGTCCCCGAGTTTAGCCTAGAGTGGGCTCCAGTCCCCGAGTCTAGCCCAAGGAGGGCTCCAGTTCCCACATCCAGCCCAATGAGGGCTCCAGTCCCCAAGTCAAGCCCAGGGAGGGCCACTGTTCCCGAGTTAGGCCTATGGAGGGCCTTGAAAGACGATATTCTCCCCAGAGAGGTTTGGGTGGGGGGGGTGGGGGGGGGGTGGTGTTTGTGTATGGGTCCGTCCTAGTGGCTGGCCACAGTGGACGAGGGCCATGGCATATGAGTTCCTACTCGGCCATGGCCTCCTGAACTGTCTGCTTCGCCATGGCCTCCTAGTCTGTCTGCTCCGCCATGGCTCCCCGAGCTCCCTGTTCCGCCATGGCTTCCTAGTCTGCCTGCTCCGCCATGGCCCCCTGAAGTGTCTGCTCTGCCATGGCTCCCCGAGCTGCCTACTCCGCCATGGTTTCCAGAGCTCCCTGCTCCGCCATGGCTCCTCGAGCTCCCTGGAGGTATTCCTCATGTCCCAGTCCTGCACCAGCCTCCAGGGCGCCCACCTTGTTACGGCGTGGTACGCGCCTTCCAGGAGGGGGGAGTAATGTCAGACTCTGTTCTGTGTCTGTATATGTCTACCCTTGCTATGTGTGTTTTCCTTGTTCCCTGGAAGTTCATTAAAATCTATATGCTTGAATTCCTCTCCTCGCTCCTTCGTCTCCGTACTCCTCATAGTAGCGAAACATGACAGTAATTGCGACTTTTTTCTCACAATTCTGATATAAAAAAATAACTTGCGAGATATCAGAATTTCACGGCGGACACAAAATAAATGGTAAGATGTAAAGTCAGAATTCAGAGATGGAAAGTCAATATCTCGTAGCTCTGACTTATTTTCTCAGAATTGTTAGAAAAATTCCAAATTGTGAGATAAAAAGCTTTTATATTTTTTAATAAGAAATAAAGAAACATTGTGAAACACAATATTACAATTACTAGAAATAAACTAGTTGCAATTGCAACATATCAATTGCAAAATATAAAGTTACATTGCCAAACAGTCGCAATTACAGGATATAAAGTGAAGATATGAGACAGTCGCAATTGCAAAACAGTTACATTGCGAAACACCATGTCACAATTGTGAGCAATAAAGTGACATTATGAGCTATGTCACATTGCGAGATATAAAGTCACAATTACTAAAAATAAAAATGCAATTGTGAAATATGCAGTTACATTGCAAAACACAATGTTGCAAGTGTGAGATATAAATTGGCATTATGAGATATAAAGTTGCTATTACTAAGTCACAATTGTGAAATATACCGTTACATTGTGAAACAGAAAGTGGCAATTGTGACAAAAAGTGGCAATTGTGAAATATACAATTCCATGTAATTCCAATCTGAGCACAGTTTGAGACACTGAGATCTCTTCTAAAAGAGACATGTGAGATTACTGAGGTCTTGGTCTTTTTTTCTCAGAAGGATCTAAGAAAGCAGGAGACTTAAAAAGTCTCCATTTGCTCTTTATTCCTGTTGTTGTCTGGGAGAAGCAGCTGAGGTAGTAACAATCTCATTTTGAAAATTATTCTGTTGCACACTCATACCTAAGATATTCACAAATGAGTGTAGTAGTACATATGTCAGTTTTTTCCACTTGTGATGCCCTGAGCATGTCTTGGTAATCAGAGTATTCCCACCATGTTCTGAGAGATCAGTGGAATATAACATCAAAGGAATCCACATATAAATTCTCAGCCTACAACACACCACACAACATACTGCATATTGAATGGACAGATCTGCAAAACCCGTAGGGTTGTGGTTTTTAAATCTCTTTATGTGTTAGTTTTCTTATCTGTTATGTTGGTCCTTCTGACCTTATAACACTAGACGTCTTTCGAGGTTTCAGAAACTTCTGTAGTTATCAGTCGCTACATCCGATGCTGTACACTAAAAAAATGCAACTTATTTGTTGAATTTTGAAATATACATGTGAGATAATGTGAGATATAAAATGATACTGCGAGATATAAAGTCGCAATTACTACAAATTCAGTCTCAACTGTGGAATATACTGTTACATTGCAAAACACAATACCGCAATTGTAAAATATAACGGGACGTTGCGAGATATCGCAATTATTACTACAAATGAAGTTGCAATTGTGAAATCTAAAGTTGCAATGTGAAACACAAAGTCGTAATTGTGAGATATAAGAGGTATTCTTAAGGCATTATGAATGCATAATGCATTATAAAAAACGTAGAAGATGTTGTTTCATCTCTTAAATAATCATAACAACAATTATAATACATTATAAAACTTAATTATTTGTGGTTTAACCTTTTAGGGAGTTCTGATTATGATACATGCAAACACACATGTTACTTAAATCCATTTAATTTTGAATGGAATAAGTCTCCATTATCTTGACTATTTATTTAAGATCTCTATCTTACTGCTAGTTGACATAAATATATTTAAAACAAATGTGCCCTGTTACACATGATATGACCAGAAATATGATTTTAGGCGTTTTGTCAAGGAAAAAAGGGTTATGTTATTATTTATAAGTGGTCTTTGTCTGCTTTAAGTAAAGTAACAAGTTACTGTAACAAGTGCAAGACTTATAATACATTATATCAATGGGAAATACAATCCATTGTAAGTTAAGTGGATGCATTGTGTTCATTGTGTATCATAAATCATCATAATCTTAAAAGCAATAATAAGTAAACATAATAATGCATTAAAACTGGTATTATGATTACATGAGATGATACAACATATTTCAAGTTTTTTTTAATACTACATTATGCATTCATTAGAATGCCTTAAGAATCCTCTTATAATGTATTATAAATACAGGCTTCATAGAAAGTGTTAGCTAAAGTTGCAATTGGGAAATATACAGTTGCGTTGCATAACACAATGTGACATCTAACATGACACTGCAAGACAAAAAGTCGCAAATGCTACAAATAAAGTCGCAATTGTGAAGTATACAGTTAGTGTACATTGCGAAACACAAAGTCTCAAACGTAAGCTATAAAATGACACGGTAAGATATAAAATCGCAATTATTTCAAATAAAGTAACAATTGTGAAATATAAAGTTTAAACGTGAAACTAAAAGTTGTAATTGTGAGATATAAAGTAGCAGTTGAACTACAGTTGCAGCCAAACAACGCCGGCAGTTGTGACATATAAAGTGACATTACGAGATAAAAAGTCACAGACACTACAAATAAAGCTGCAATTGTGAAATATAAAATTACAATTGAGAAATATACAGTTACAGTGTAAAACAATGCTGAAACTGTAAGATAAAAAGTGACCTTGTGAGATAGAAAGTCACAATTATTACTACAAAAGTTGCAATTCCGAAATATACAGTGGCAGTCGCAAATGTGCGATATAAAATGGCAATGACATTTTCTTTCTTTCTCAATATTAGTTGCATGTTAAATACAAGGGTTTTTTGTAAAGAAAATATCTTGTGTACACTCTTAAAAATAAAGGTGCTTCATGATGCCATAGAAGAACTTTTTTGTCTAAACGGTTCCATAAAGAACCTTCAACATCTGAAGAAACTTTCTGTTTCACAAAAGCTTCTTTGTGGTTAAAAAAGGTTCTTCAGATTATAAAAAGGTAAGAAAGAGATTGTTCTTTAAAGAACCTTTGACTGAATGGTTCTTTGTGGAACCAAAAATGGTTCTTCTATGGCATCGCTTGAAGAACCTTTTGAAGCACCTTTATTTTTAAGAGTGTATGCGTCTTTCTCCCACCCTAAAGAAGATATCTTTATCAGATAGATGAATTAACGTTCATTTCTGAGGTGTATCCCCTATAGCATGACTCTCTCAACACCTCTTATCTCTTTCATTTCATATCCTCTCTCGAGTCCAGTCTGAGCCACAGGGGCATCGGCTTGACCTATTCATTTTAATAGAGGGTCATAGCAAGACATAGAATGAAAAACAGCAAGCAATAAAGTCTGAAAGAAAGCGAATGGGTTAAAAAAAGATGGATTGAGAGTGAATGGAGGATCCAATCAAGTCAGACCATTTACCAGCTCTTTCTTTTCTTCTACAGAGAGTGTCTGCCTTGATTGTGTCATTTTCGTCTTTCAGTCGATATCCTTTTCTACTTTTGCGTTTCTCTTAGCTTCTCTTTCTGAACTTTCAGACTATCTGTTCCCTCTCGCCCCTTTTTATTTTAAGCCTCTGATCAAGCTTTCCCCAACTCTTTTCTTCAGCTTTGTTCAGGTCTTGTGTTTGGTGACAGCTTGAAATTGCTTTCTTTTTTTTTACTTTTCTCCTCTTTTTTCATCTCTCTGTTTCTTTTCTGATCTTTACTCTCTAACCTGATCGCCTCTATAGGTCTAAGTAAAAGATAAACACAGTTTCCACAGTTGCTCGTAGATCTTAGATTCTGTCACTTGCAACGTGTGCTTTGTGACCTTAACTTAAATTCATGAAAAGGTACTATTACAGTGACATTAAAGTCATACTTAAAAAAGTAAGCATGCCATTGCATTAGAAAAGATAAAAATCAACCAGCTAACACTCAGAACATTTTGATAATGTTCCAATGAAATTATGAAAATGTAATTTCAGAATGTTCTCTGAATGATCAAAATTCCTCTAATGATATAATTTTGCAAACATTATGGAAATGTTGTTCTCTGAACATTCCATGGGTGAATAATGTTTCTGTGCTTATGTTTTGAGAACATTATTAAATAGCAGATAACCTTGAATGAATGTTCTGTTAACTTTACTGGAAGAATATCTGTCCATAATTTTAAGAGAAGCTTGCCAATGTTCTGAGAATGTTCCCTATCAGCTGCGAAGCATATCACATCAAATTCCATTTATTTTGAAGAAAGAAAAGGAAAAATGCTTTCAATTATAAAACAACAAAAAGTATGCTGATCAAAATGAAGACGAGATGTACTCGGACACATTGTGGTTGTCAAATGTTAGTGGAACCTGCCTATTGTTAATTGGTTTAGCAACAAGATGAGCACTGCAGCAATATTACAATATTAATATATCAATTATTATAATATGATACTATATTTCAGAGCGTTGCATAATGAACAATATGTTTGAAACAATCTCTTTAAAGTTAAGCGTGATTAAAAAAGAATACCCACTCATCAAACCTGTTTGGCTTGATCTGGCCTTGAAACTGTATTAAAATAAAATATGCTTGCATGAAAATGATCCCATGCTTCTTACATTCTAAAATGATGCGTTGCTGTTATAAAATGAGGGAACATTGAAAAGGGAAAAATGATTGTGTTGTTTGTGTGACATGCTGCTTAAGTTCCTCAGTCAGGTTGAATGAAATAAAACAATTTTTGCAAAAGTCAAAACATGAGAAAACCGGTTGGTGTGAAACATATTTCCCCATTAAATGTTACATGTTTTGAATGGGTGTACGCTAATTAAACACAGCAGACAGATGTTTTACAAACACATGAGGCTGGCCTTCATGAAAGATGAGAAAAGAAAATACATAAAATTCAATTAAAAACGTTTATTTATTTAGCCAGTGTGTGCATATATACGTATGTTTATATATAGTATATATATATATATATACTATATATATATATATATATGTGTGTGTGTGGTGTGTGTGTGTGTGTTGACCTTATAACACTAGATGTCTTTGGTAATTAAATTGACAAAAACATTCTGAAAATTGCATTTCAGTGTCGGTCCTATCTGTGTTCACCAATGTTTATTGCAGTCCAGTTCTGCCATTTTGGGTTGGGTAACTAGTATTTTTCAAATTCGCGGCTATTCCAAGAGATACGCAGAGAAAGGACAGGAGCTTAAAGAGAGGGAGACAGAGTAGCAGGGGAGAGCAGAGGAGACGATTGCAGTATTTCTCTTTTAACGGACAGGAGGCAGTTAATTCTGTTCAGTACTAATTCAAGAGGGTCTCAGGAAGGATAGAGAATGAGTGGGGGTTGAACTCGATTTTCAGCTCTTACTATTTTATTTTATTTTAGAAAAATTTGTAACTTGGTAGAAGCAGGTCCAATTCAGAGGAGAAGTTTGGATGTATGTAGAGTCAACTTAGACAGAAAATCCTGATGAAACACCAAAGTACTTTTCCAGAGTCCTTAAGAATCACTTGTTTATTTATAAAACAATTCGACTGTCATTTTCAGTGTTCGACAGTCTTTCAGATGTACTGATATCGTTGAAAAGGCAAAATATTAAACTGCACACAAAAGGCTGAAATGATACGCTATCATTATAAAAGTACCTTAAAAAAAAAAATTTAGAATCACGGTAGATGTTGGAATGAATTTTTTTAAGGAGGAAATAAACACTATTGTTATTCAGCTGAGTATTTCGAGTACACAAAACACTAACCACACACACACACACACACACACAACCACACACGCAAAAGTTGGGATCAATCCATTTTTGATGTTTTTTAAAGATGCTCTTGGTGCTTCAGCACGGCTGCATTGATTGCATCAAAAATAAGAAAGAAGAACTGTAATATTGGAAAATCCTGACATAATGAAAAGTTATTTTTTAATTTGCTTTAAAAAAGTCATATTTGGGAATGCAAAGCTAATTGGTAAACGGCAGCCAAGCACAAGTCGTCAGTGTCACTGATCGTCAGAATCATATAATATTCGGATATTATCATGTTGGAAACAGTTTTTGCTGATTAAATTTTTTTTTTTTTTGGCGAATGCGATACTTTTTTCAGGAGCTTTGATGAATTAAAATGTTAAAAGAACAGATGTACTCAAAATAGAGATCTTTTTTAACAATGAAAGTATTTGATCATTCAAGCAATCCTTGATGAAGATGTGAATTTCTTTCAAAAAAGGACTGATCCTAAACGTTTGACAGTGGTGTTTTTTTTTTTAAAAAAATTGAAGATTCACTATTGAATAAATGCTGTATTTTTAAATTTCTATACAATATTTTTGATCTCACGGTCAAACAACTGACCAGTGTTTTTATAAAACGTCATGTGGGTAGATCTTTGTTTATGTAAGACGCTATATATAAACAGGGGTCTTTGGACCTGATATAAGGAACAAACAGATGATATTCATTGCCTTGCAACTCACATATTACCGTGGAAATTGAATTTATCCCATGTTAGCTTAAATATATTGATGAGCGTGATAATGTTTGCTGATGAACAGAATAGCTGATCAGCCTCAAACCATGCTAGGCTGGTGTTTTCCACAGAGATCTCACACTTATTTGTCTCATACAGTTCATATGGTCCATATCAATTTTTCTTTTTGTCTTTATATGTCTATCCACCAAAGCTGCACTGTCTCGCTCTCTCCTTTGATCCCTCTCCTTCACAGCCATGAGGAGAGAAATCACGTATTTGTCTTTCACCAAAACAAAGAGCCGTCAGTTCACAGACTGTTGGAAATCCAGTTCTTCTACGCTTGTGTGTGTGTGTATGTGTGTGTGTGTGTGTGTGTGTGTGCAGCTCTGGTCAACAGCAGGCTGTGGGTGATGGAGGGTCAGGTGTTTCAGAGGATCATGCAGAGGAATGGACTCGCCGCTATCACACAGTCTTTGCACTTCCTGCGCAGGTTAATGCCGACCGTTACCATATTCACATAGACTTTTACAAGACATACTTTTGTCTTCTTAAATAGAATTATACAATTTATAAATAAATGAAGAAATATTTTTTTATTTATATGTATGCATACTGTATTAATGGGCATTCTTATGTATTTTTAAATAGCTCTTTGAAATGTAATTCTGTCAGGACCACTATCATCAAAATGATAGACACTTAGCATAAAGTTTGATTTGGCGATATGGTTCTGTTCTGAGCAAAAACCTCCCTCCATGCAGCCTGTCATGAATGAGCAAGGAAAGCAGCAATAATAACCCCCCTAGGGTAAACAGAACAAAGCAGATAACATTAATGTACTTAATGATATTGAAGTGTAACATTATTCAAAATAAAGGAGTATGATTAGCAAAGGGAATATCAGAAAGCGAAGTCCTGGACTGTGTGTGCTGTGCGGGGATAAGGAACGGAGTGGGGATGGAGGAGGGCTTTGTAGTTAATTTGCTCTGGAGCTAAGCTGGAAAAGCTGCTCTGATAATACTGAATAGAGCTGTATATAAGAATGACCTGCGATAGGTTGTCGGTAGTTCCTATAGGTAATGGTGGACAGCTGATGCAAGCTTGACTCACGTGACCTGCCAGAACTAACGCTAACGCTTAATTTCATTAATTAAATTTTGTTTATTATTTTTTGACATTTAATTTTTTTTATTTTTACATTTTATTTGAAAAATTTCACTGTTGAATTTTTACATTTTAAGTTAGGGCCATAACCACCATAGACATTTATTTTTTTTGTTTTTATTTGTTTAGTTAACAGGGACATTGCACATTAATAAAACATTTCTGTAAATGTACCAGTATTAGCCAAAGGCTATTTTTCATCCGTAATCCCTGGACAGAATGTTACAAGTCACCCTAAAAAGAGATATGATTAAAATACATGCAAAAAGAATCCATAAAACAATCTATTAATAAAAACAATCAAGAGAAACAGAACAAATAAAAACAATACATAACACAATCCAAACAAATCTATCAATAAAACCAATCAAAAGCAATAGCAATTCTGTTCATACAATTCTAATGTTGACAAAGCAGAATACTAATTAACCATTTCTTTAACTGAACTCTAAATAATTCATTATGCATGTAATACAAATTAACAGCCTGTGAGTAAATGCTTGTATTATCACTCATTTCATTGTGCCTTGTAACAAATGTCACATTGTAATTGGAAGAAGACAAAAAAATCATGTTTGGCAACCCTGTTACAGTCAAAATGTTTTGGGGTTTAATGTTAGTATTTCAAGAATGGCTTAAAAACTGTCAACACATTATTCTTGTGCTTTGTGTCAAAAACAGTATTTGATCACTATGGTATTTTCCTCCGTAACAGAGCTGAACTATTGAGCTTGATGGGTGAAGATGAAATGTGAACCTTCTGTAGAGAAATGTTCATGTCGCGACCTGAA
This sequence comes from Sinocyclocheilus anophthalmus, assembly GCA_018155175.1. Lineage (NCBI taxonomy): Eukaryota > Metazoa > Chordata > Actinopteri > Cypriniformes > Cyprinidae > Sinocyclocheilus > Sinocyclocheilus anophthalmus. Next base: position 103,266 of record JADLZN010000988.1, on the reverse strand, counting down.
ATATGATGTCAGAAGGATCATACCAGTATTTCGGGGGAAAATGTCAAAGTACAACAGGACTGATAATAAATTCAGTATTTTTCAAAAATGCATAAGGAAGTTAGACAGTGAAGACATGATATGTTAATTTTAATAAATGCAGCGTTTTAACTGAATTCAGTTTTATTTATTCATATACTCATAAAAAATGACGTTGAACGTTTGTTTGCACTACAAACTAAGAGTTAAATGTATCAAATCATGTGTATCCTATAGTAAGTCATGAGAACAAACTAAACAAACATCTGTATTTGGTTATACTTTTTATGTGTATTAAGTATGCTTTGTTAGTTTACTGAAAAACATGAGTTTAGTATTGAAGCTCAGATGTAATTTCCTTTAGGGGAGTCTAATGTGATTTACACTAGTGAATGTAGCTGCCTGGTTTCCTGACACTGGTTTGTCTGTCTCTTAGTGTGGCACTGCTCTGTGAGTTTCCAGAGGATGTTCTCATGAAAGTGTCAGATGCACTGGAGGAGGTGTGTATGACTGAGCATCACCATCATATTTCACTGCTGTTCCATGATCAGCATGTGATTAATAAACTCAACAACTTGAAGCGTTCAAAGCACTGCCTATAGCTTGATCAAATCCAACTTTTAGTTTGTTTGCACCAATTAATCACAACTAAAAAAAATAAAAATAATAATACAGATATAAAAACTATATTTTCAGTATATGTACAGCTTTTTTATACCATGGCTTTTATTTTTCTCTGTATATCCATATCCATCTTCTTCTTAGTCTCAATACAGTAATGGTGATTATATAATTCAAAATGGAAATCCAGGAGACAAAATCTTCATTCTGAGTCAAGGCCAGGTGAGAAAGATCTATCTATCTATCTATCTATCTATCTACTATCTATCTATCTATCTATCTATCTTTCTATCTATCTATCTATCTATCTATTTATCTATCTATCTGTTTGTCTGTCTGTCTGTCTGTCTGTCTATCTATCTATCTGTCTGTCTGTCTGTCTGTTTCTGTCTGTCTGTCTATCTATCTATCTGTCTGTATGTCTGTCTGTCTGTCTGTCCTTCTGTCTATCTATCTTCTGTCTGTCTATCTATCTATCTATCTATCTGTCTGTCTGTCTGTCTGCCTGTCTGTCTGTCTGTCTGTCTGTGGTCCTGTCTGTCTGTGTCTGTCTGTTCTGTCGTGTCCCTATCTTATCTATCTATCTGTCTGTCTATCTACTATCTGTCTGTCTGCTGTCTGTCTGTCTGTCTGTCTGTCTGTTGTCTGTCTGTCTGTCTGTGTTTCTGTCTGTTTGTGTTTCTGTCTGTCTGTCTGTCTGTGTCTGTCTATCTATCTATCTATCTATCTGTCTGTCTGTCTGTCTGTCTGTCTGTCTGTCTGTCTGTCTGTCTGTCTGTTCTGTCCTGTCTGTGTCTGTCTATCTATCTATCTATCTATCTATCTATCTATCTATCTATCTGTCTGTCTGTCTGTCTGTGTCTATCTATCTGTCTGTCTATCTATCTGTCTGTCTGTGTTTGTCTATCTATCTATCTATCTATCTATCTATCTATCTATCTATCTATCTATCTAACTATCTATCTATCTATCCGTCTGTCTGTCTGTCTATCTATCTTTTACTATGTAGTACAGTAAAAGCATAACAGTGTTCATGCTTTTGTTCTTAGGTGAAAGTATTAGAGAAACACTCAGCCAGTGAGGAGAGTATAATGGCGTCTGTCCTCACCAGAGGGGATTGTTTTGTAGAGAGAGGGTAAGATTCAACCCTCATCAGCAGGGTGCGCCACTCTTTGAGATTTACATCGCAGCTTACTACCTATTCTGATCTAACAAAACAACTTTGATTATGATATTTGTTGTTAAATGTTTGTGTAGGACTAAAGAAATTCACAACAACCATGTTTATTAACAAAAGAGTACATATATATATATATAAATATTATATATTGATCACTTATGTAATGTACTGTAGGTTGTGAACCCATGTTCCCTTTCAGTCGGTCACTCTCGACGTCACGTCGGAGGACCGACGAAATTGGGATCTCGCTTAGAGGGACCAAACTACTTCGAGTGTAAACTAAACGAGCCCATGCACATTGGCATGCAATTATTGCACCCAGCTGCCGCTGATCACAGCGTGATTATAAGTAGGCAGCAGATGCAGCACATATTCAGCTTTTCGCTTCGGAGCCGAGCGATCACATCATTCCGCTCCTGACTACTCTACGGAGAGAAGACTGAACGAGTTCAGCACGCTCTTGGAGAGCTCTTCGTGTGAGCGACGGCGCTTCAGCGGTGGTGGTTTCCCGTGTCGAGTGGGTTGCACACTTCAGGCTGCACTACCCCCTGTTTGTGTTGCAGATGATCATCTCCCCTGTGCGCCTCAGCACGCTAAAAGAGCTTTTTCCCCTAAAAGAGAAATTTTGGGTGCGTCTTTTTAAAGACGACGTTTCGTTGCAAACTTGACGTTACGTCTTTGTAAGGATGATGTGGGTCTTGCTATAGACAACATATCATCCGGGCATTCTGGATGCGATCATTACCTGGCGCTGGGTGATGGTCACGATCGCTGCCTCTCGTGCCTGGGCATGAAGCACGCTGAGGTGGCTTTCGTGGATGGCTCATGCTCCCATTGCGGGGGTATGACCATCTCGGAGTTGCGGACCGGACTCCGTTACCTGCAAGGGGGCGGAGTGCCCGTGCCACTGCCCAGATCTAGGGTTCCCTCTGGTGGCAGCCGGGGGCGTCCTTTTTCTGGCGGTGGGCGGACTGGTCTTACGGTCACGGTGAGGAATTCCCCTAAGAGAGAAAGGGGATGCCCAAGCCCGCCTGCACTTTGAAACCAGCGGAGCTCTCAGGAAGATCGGGCTGGACCCTTCCGGGGGGTACCACCTGTTTCTTCCGGGGCTCCTCCCGACGATCAGATGTCGATTGCAGCATCGGAGGGTGAGCCAGAGCTTTCTGGAGAGGAAGATTCGGCTGCGCTGCTCTCCTCCGGGACCGTAGCAATGCCTGGATCGGATCCAGAAATAATGGCTATGCTTTCCCGGGCCGCCGTAGGGGTAGGGCTCGAGTGAAGACTATCACCGTGTCCCGAGCCCTCAAGGTTGCACGATTGGTTCTCGGGGTGGTCCGCGCTGGTTCCCAGCGCCCCACCTCGGTGCCTTTCTTCCCGGAGGTGCATGAGGAGCTCAACAGGTCGTGGACGGCACCTTTTTACTGCCGGAAACTGATTTGCTGGATCCTCCTCCCTCACCACCCTCGATGGTGGGGCAGCTAGGGGGTTACAAGGGTCCCCCCGGTGGAGCGGTCGGTTGCGATGCAGTTGTGTCCTAATACCGCCTCCAACCGGCAGGGAGAACCGTGCCTCCCCTCCCAGGTCTGTAGGTACTCGACTGGCCAGCAATGCCTATACGACCTGTGGAGAAGCTGCCTCCGCCTTACACGCTACGGCGTGATTGCAAGTGCACCAGGCCAAGGCACTGAGGGACTTGGGGTGGTCACGACCCGGAAGTTCAGAGAGAACTCTGCACCGCGCCGGACCTCGCGCCACACGAGCGACGAAGGTTTCGGCGCGGTCTCTGGTCATGCGAATGTCCACTATGTTGGTCCGGGAGCGCCATTTCTGGCTGTGACTGCTGACATGCGCGAGACGGACAAGACACGATTCTTGAACTCCCCCGTGTCCCAGGCCGGCCTGTCGGCGACACGGTGGAGAACTTGCCCAGCGGTTCTCCGCTGACCAAAGCAGACTGAGGCCATCAGGTACATCCTGCACCGGCGTGCAGCTGCTGCCGTCGTCGAGGGCGGCCCCCCTGCCACCGCCAAACAAGAGCAGAGCTCCTGCGGCCTCCGGCAAAGCTGTGCCGTGGAGCCAGTCGCAGGGCAGCTGCCCTGCCCGTCCAGGCCCCCGCCAAACCTGATGGCAAGTGAGAGAGCAAGAGGCCCAGAGACGGGCGACCCAGAGGTGGAGGGACGTGCTCTTCAGGAGATGGTAAGCACACCACTCCCTCCCCCGGAGGAGGGCCGGGCGGAGAATCTTTTTCCACCAATGACCTCTCGGTCGGTGGTACCCAAATTCTCGACAAAGAGCAATTCCTCTATTTCTGGGTCCCCAGAGGGGACGGGGGTTTGTGGACGATCTAGTGCGTATCACACTCACCCTCTTCTCTCGCCAGTGAGCAGCAGTGGGCAAATCGGGAGGACGAACCAACGGACCAACGGACGAACCAACCAGACCCCGCCTCGGACCGGCTACGAGACGCCCGGGCCGGGTCCCTGCGTTTTTCCGCGCTGCCCCACTGCGGGTACGCCTGTAGTTCCGTTGATGACACTAGCGCGGTGTCTGGGAGCCTGGCTTTAGCTACCCAGCCCGTCTTGATGGCTCCTTCGAACCGTTAGGTTCGGCTATGCGATTCAGTCGCCCGGCGCCCCCCCCCAAGTTCAGTGGCATCCGCTTCACAACAGTGAAGGCGGCCGATGCTTCTGTCTTGCGTGCGGAGATCGCAGTCCTGCTAGCGAAGGATGCGATAGAGCCGGTTCTTCCAGCCGATATGAAGACGGGGTTTTATAGCTCCTACTTCATTGTACCCAAGAAGGCGGTGGGTTACGACCAATCTTGGGCCTGCAAGTTTTGAATTGCGTGCTTCACAAGCTGCCGTTCAAAATGTTGACGCAGAAACACATCTTCAGGTGCATCTGTCCCCAAGATTGGTTTGCAGCATTCGACCTGAAGGACGAGTACTTTATGTGTCGACCCTTCCGCACCACAGACCATTGCCGTGGTTCGCGTCCGAAGGACGAGCATAACAGTACGAGGTCCTGCCCTCCGGGCTGTCCCTGTTGCCCCGTGTCTTTTTGTTGTAAGTTGCGGAGGTACTCCTTGTTCCCTTGAGAGAACAGGGCATTCGCATTCTCAACTACATCGACGAAGCAGTCTCAGGATCAGTTGGGCGAACACAGGGATTTGGTGCTCTCATACCTCAGCCTGTTGGGCCTTCGGGTCGACTGGGAAAAGAGCAAACTCTCCCCTATGCAGAGGATCTCTTTTCTCAGTATGGAGGGCTCGTAAAGCAGGGTGGCGGTCCCACTGAAACAGTTTCAGAGGGTCCTGGGGCATATGGCAGCTACGGCGGCAGTCACGCCGCTGGGGCTGCTCCATATGAGACCGCTGCAGCACTGGCTCCATGGCCGGAAGCATGACCTGGTCGTCAGGTTCCTTAAGGCGGCGAGAAGGTTAAATCCTCCACAGCCCCCCTCTATTCCCTCGTGGGGCTGACCTCTGGGGCTCCAGGCACTACAGCCTTTGCAGACGGTTGTGCTGAAGTTCCTCTCAATGAAGACTTTTGCTCCTGCTGGCATTGGCCTCTATCAAGAGGGTGGGGGACCTGCATGCATTTTCGGTCGACAATTCGTGCCTAGAGTTTGTGCCGGCTGACTCCCAGGTAATCCTGATGCCCCGGCCCGGCTATGTGCCCAAGGGTCCCGCTACTCCCTTCAGGGATCAGGTGGTGAACCTCCAAGCGCTGCCCTCGGAGGAGGCAGACTCAGCCCTGGCTTTGCTCTGTCCCGTCTGAGCCTTGAGATGCTACGTGGACCGGACACAAAGCTTTAGGACTTCAGACCAGCTCTTTGTCTGTCACGGATGCCGGCAGAAGGGGAATGCCGTCTCAAAGGAGAGGATGGCCCACTGGATAGTGGATGCAATCACCCTGGCTTATCCTGGCACATGGTGTGCCCTGCCCGCTCAGGTTGCAAGCTCACTCAACTAGAGGTGTTGCATCCTCCTGGGCGTTGGCTCGTGGCGCCTCGCTGACAGATATCTGTAGGGCTGCGGGCTGGGCGACCCCTAACACATTCGCTAGATTCTATAGCCTTCGTGTGGAGCCGGTATCCTCCTGTGTTCTCACCTCAAACGGGTAGAAGCACTGAGAGGCCCTGGCTTCGGGTCGGCTTGCAAAAGCCACTCCAGAGAGTTCATATATTAGACCCTGTTGAGTTCCTCCGTCCCTTCGGCAGCCAGACGTGGCGGAACGTCCTGCGCCAGGCCTTCACTCGATGAATCCGTAACCATTAGAGGGCTGGTTTCCATATGTAGAGGCCTAAGTGGTTCTCATATGTGTAAAGTCCATGGTATAGCTTTGAGCCCGTGTTTCCCCGGCAGACTTTTGCCATTCCGAGAGGGTTCAATCACCTCCATTCTTCCATATGCACCTAAGGGATGTTCATATGTGTATTGCTTCCGAAACCTCCTTCGGGTAGGTTCGAGCTTCCGTAACGCCCCTGTTCCAAGTAGAACGGGTACGTTTTCCTAGTGTTATCCAGTCTTACTCATTGGGTAGTGCCATTGCAGCAGTAGCTGGTCCTCTTGTGAATAAGCCCTGGCCTACGCCAAAAAATAGTGGCGCAGGTGGCTTCCACAGGACACTGGAAGGGGCAGTAGCTGTGGCCTTTTGGTATGATCCCAATTTCGTCGGTCCTCCGACGTGACGTCGAGAGTGACCGACTGAAAGGGAACGTCTCGGTTACGTATGTAACCCTCGTTCCCTGAAGGAGGGAACGGAGACATCACGTCCCGTCGCCACAGCTCCTGTACCACCGCTGAGCGGCCGGGTCACCGGCTCGGCTCCTCAGCGAAAACCTGAATATGCGCTGCACCTGCTGCCTACTTATACTCACGCTGTGATCAGCAGCAGCTGGATGCAATAATCGCATGCCAACTGTCATTGGTTTGTTTAGTTTACACTCGAAGTAGATTGTCCCTCCTAAGCGAGATCCCAATTTCGTCGGTCCTCCGACGTGACGTCTCCGTTCCCTCCTTCAGGGAACGAGGGTTACATACGTAACCGAGACGTTCTAACTTCCCCAGAAGCTCTAAACAAGAGAACTGCAAACTTGTGCGTGTTGAATGCTTTGTGGCTTCACTGAGGACCATTGGAATTCAAGTCAGAAGGTATCATGTAACATTAACATCTCAGACCTGTTCCTTTGCTCTTCAGAGATGACGAGAGGTCAATGAGTGCACTTGCCGCAGGCGATGTGACATGTTTGGTCATAGACAGAGAGTAAGTGTGAGCCGTGAGGGATAAATGGATATTCATTCTATGGTAACAGCATAGTGGGGGGAAAAAAACATAACTAATTCAAACTTATGCTGTAAAGCTGACCTTGGCTGCATTCCACCATCTATATCCAGGGTTTTCAAAAAAGTAACTGGAGGCTTGGACGATGCCAGAGAAAATCCTACCAACAAGGCCAGATCGAAGTAAGTTCTGTTAATATGACTTGGAAGTCTGCATGCTTTAAATGAACCACTAAGTGTGATGGTTAATGAAGGTCATTTTGATCTCTGTATAATAAACAGGGCAGATGAAGATGGGTTTGCGTTTGGTGAAACGTCTCTCTGCAGTTTTCAGGTGCTGTGTAATCTGGAGGAAGGACAGTACGGTCACACTCAGCTCGTGAGTTTTCAATGAGTATTGTACGATGTGCATCATAAACTAGCCCTGCAGTTTAAATGTATTTTAATTTACAAAACAAAGTTCTATGTAGTAATTATAATTCAGTCAATGTTTTTGTCACTAGGTCCATTTGAAGAGTGACTCCAGCTGTAAGTTTGCATTGAAGACCATAAGAAAACAGGTGATACAGAGCCCAGGCCAAAGAGAGAGGATACGTGCAGAGAAACACATCCTGATGGATCTCCAAAGTCCATTTATAGTAAGGTCAGACCATTAGGACACCATAGGACAGGGGCGTCCAATCCTGCTCCCGGAGGGCCAACGTCCTGCAGAGCTCAGCTCCAACACACTTGTTTGTGTGTTTAGCTAAACTCTGCAGGACATTGGCCCTCAAGGAACAGGACTGCGTCTTTGGAGAAAGTTCTTAATGTTTCATTAAAGGTTCATCAAATTTGTTTCTGAGTTCTAAAGCGCCAGCACGTCCAGAAGATGGTTTCTAAAAACTAGATTATTAAAGGTTCTTTGTGGAATGATGTGTGAAATGGTTTTCCAGTGAAATCAGGCAATAAAACCCATTTTGCATTTAATTAAATCCTTTTTAAGCAGTTGTATTCTTTATTAGATACACTGTTGTACAAGCTCAGAAGTTTGGGGTTGGTAAGATTTTTGTGATTTTAAAAAGCCTCTTGCTTGCTTTTATTTTCAAAAATACAGTAAAATCTAAAATACTGTGAAATATTATTACAATTTAAAATAAGGTGTTTTCTATTTTAATACATTTTGAAATGGAATTTTTTTCCTTTGGTGTAAAGCTGAATTTTCTGCAAAATTACTCCAGTCTTCAGTGTCACATGATCCTTCAGAAATCAGTCTAATATGCTGATTTGGTACTAAAGAAACCATTCTTATTATAATTGTTGAAAAACAGTTGTGCTGCTTAATGTTTTTTGTGGAAGCTATGATGATTTCTTTTTTCAGGATTATGTGATAAATCGAAAATTCAAAACAACATCATGTATTTTAAATATTTTTTTAAGAATGTAAAAGTCTTTACATCACATTTGATCAATTTAATCCATTCTTGCTGAAAAAAAAACATTAATTTCAATTAAACCAATCTTATGCCCCCAAAAGATGTTGTGTTAGACTGTAAGATTTAAACGTTTTATATTTTTTGTCAGGTTGCATTGCACGTATAAAGATGATCGGTGCCTGTATATGCTGATGGAGGCTTGTGAAGGTGGAGATCTGTGGAATTTACTGAGAGAGAGGTACATACTGTCTCAGCATCTCAGCATACATACAGCGATATATGCATACAATTCTTCTCAACTGATTCTTTTGAGTGATTTGGCCGCAAAGTGTTTGTAAATCACTTAACAGTGAGGAAGGACATTATCTGGAGTAAATCTCACATTTTAAGGAATTTATACCTAATCTATATAGCCTGAAAGCATTTAGCTAAAAATGTACACAAATAAAACATGTAAAGACTAAATGCTACTGTGAATATGTCATCTTATGAACTGAACTGAACAGTGACTGACTGCTATGTGATTTGATGTTTCAGGGGGCCACTGGAAGACGACGCTGTTCGCTTCTACGCAGCGTCTGTGCTGGAAGCTCTTCATGTACTTCACACCAAAGACATTGTTCACAGAGACCTGAAACCTGAAAATGTGCTACTGGACCAGCGAGGATATGCTAAACTGGTGCTGAATACATACAAATCCAACCATGTTTAAAGTTAAACCAGTTGGCAGCCTGTAACTACTTGATTGTGATGATTCATGTTTGGTAATTTTAACTATTATAACACTTCAGTTGTGTTTTTCTCTCTCTATCAGACAGGGTTTGGTTGTGCTAAGAAGCTGGGCTCTTTGCACAGAGCCTGGTCATTCTGTGGATCTGTGGGTTATCAGCCTCCAGAGGTCATTCTGCATCAAGGTCACAGTCTGTCTGCAGATCTCTGGGCTCTAGGGATGTTGCTGTATGAACTGCTCAATGGCAGGTGAGGGATCTTTAGACGTCTTGTCTTGCTTTTTTATTTTTTGTGATTTTGCAAAGGCAGTACACAATGGTACAGTTGACTATTGTAGGTTTATATATAAGCATCAAGTAATGTTATGGTTTTTAAATAAAAATAGCAAAAAAAGACTGCACACTATTCTCAAAGACAAAAATCCAACAAAATTTAGTGCACAGAACAAAAAGGTGACATTTATAAATAAACTGAAACACCTGGGTTTATTTGTAGCTTTAGTCTGAGTGATTTAAAAGAAATCTTTTACACATAGTAATTTTTTTTAATGCTTGTTCTTCAGCATGCATTAAAAAATGGGAAAACTAGTAACAGTTAACATACAGTATTTAGAATTGAAGTTTAGCAAGAAAGTGGGCAGCACTACAAATAAATGTTTAAAAAGAATAACCAATAAAGACAATTCTAACATAATTCTTTCAGTTTTAATTTAGGTTTGTATTCACATATAAACATTGATCATAGAGCACATTAAAAATGTGGCAAACCAGTGATGTTTGTTCTTGCGTGACAAGCAAGCACAGCTGAGCTTCTCTTGGTACCATATATGATGGGCTCTATGTATGTGCATTAATAAATGTTAATATATTAATAAAAGCCTAAATTAAATCTAGTTATCATATAAAGCACTTTTGGGTGAATTATTCCCTTAAACATTACACATGGAAGGGGCGAGACTGATCATAACATGAGTACTGTACCTTGAAGAAATTCCAGTTTCTTTTGCTTGGTATCAGTGCAAAAATACAGGAAGCATGAGAGGAACACAACTCTTTACTACCAGAAACTGGGTTACATAACAACACATTCATCCACTCCAAAAAAAATTAAAAACAGTCCAACTTCAAATGGATATTTTAACATTTATACCTAAATTAAAAAGTGTGCTTTTAATGAAAAAACTAATATATGAACTTAAAACCCTGCATCTCATCTGCTAGGCCTTCATTGCTGAACATGTTTTAAATGTTACATTTAATTTTCAATTTCCAGTCCCCTGTTCTCTGGCTCTGAGCAGCTGAAGGTTTATACAGCAGCTCTGAAGGGAATAGATGAGCTAGAGTTCCCCAAAACAATCAGCAGGACTGCAGCACATCTCATCAAGAGCCTCTGCAGGTAAAATTAGAGTGTTTCCTCACAGTGTCTGTTTCCTATATGGGAGAGAAAAAAGGTGAGAAAAGGCTTGGTAAACCAAGTGAAATGTCTGTCACTCCTTTTCTTGAGAGAGTTAAGACAGATAGACAGATAGACAGATAGACTATATATATAGATAGATAGATAGATAGATAGATAGATAGACCCAGACAGACAGACAGACAGACAGATAGATAGATAGTAGACGGACAGACGGATGATAGATAGATAGATAGATAGATAGATAGATAGATAGATAGACAGACAGACAGACAGACAGACAGACAGACAGACAGACAAATAGATGTCGTACGGACTGACTATAGATAGATAGATGATAGATAGATAGATAGATAGATAGATAGATAGATAGATAGATAGATCAACAGAGACAGACAGACAGATAGATAGATAGATATATAGATAGACAGACAGACAATAGATAGATCATAGATAGATAGATCATCAATCAGGACAGACAGAACGATAGATAGATAATATGATATCAACAGAGATAGCTTAGATAATTAGATAGCTGATAGAATGATGACAGACAGAATAGGTAGAACAGACAGTGCCTGGATGGCGGTGTGAGTAGGCAGTGCTCTACATACACCCCCCCCCCCCCACCCACACCGCTCTGGGGTTTGTATGTCTGAATCTGCTATAATCTGTCACCCATTTTCCAGGTTGAACCCCTCAGAGAGGCTGGGCCAGAGGAGCGGGGTCAAGGACATCTGCAAACACGTGTAAGACCTACTCTTCATCAAATAACTTTGTACACAAGGAAGAAAAGGGATTTGGTGTGTATGCTTTTTTGTATGTTGTGTGTTTGTGGTGTGTGTGGAGGGGGTTTGTTAGATTAGATGAGAGTGGAAAAGAAAAGAGCAAAGAAGAGGAGAGGATGCTGTGCTGGCTTATTTTCTGGACTGATTAACTTGTGTTGTGTTTCTCAGGTGGTTTGAAGGCTTCGACTGGGAAGGACTTCAGAAGGGCACAATGACTCCACCAGTAATACCAAACGTGAGCGGCATCACTGAACACTGTAGAGTTGAGAGCACTCTATTCAGCTTACACTTTTATAACAAACACACCTTTCAAATGATGCATCTGTCCAGTTTGAATAAATGTAAACTTTCTACAGGTTCCTTGTGTCTCTGATCACGGAAGATCATCACTCCTGCCAGAAACCCACATTGAAGCAGCACCATTGGATGATTCTGGCTGGGATGTAGACTTTTGATTTGTACAATGGTGATATGGATGATGTAAATTGGAAAAAATAATGGACTCTGGTGTTTATTTTGCATTAACTTTGCAGTTGATTATTTTAAATATTTTCTTCAGAGTTGAAAACCAATGTAGGCGACGGTACACAGCTTCAGGACTTAATAATCAACCCTGGAACTACAATGCACTTCAAATGTCTCTAAGAAATGCAGAAATTGTATGTGATTTCCTATTGGATTTCTTTCTATGGAAGCTTATTTCTGCCACAGAATAGAAGTATAAAAATGGTATTTATATTTCACTTTTTTTCAGGATTGTGATAAATAGGAAAAGACCACATTTTGAGATATAAACTCGCAATTATGAGAAATAAAGTCAGAATTCCGAGATAAAAAGTCACAATTACCTTTTAATTCTGACGACTTCTTGCAGTTGAAAGTTTTTCTCACAATTCAGATTTACCTTCTCAGAAGAGTAAGTTTTTCTCTAACAATTCAGACTTTTCTTCTCAGAACTGAGTTTATATCTCACAATACTGAGTTTATATCTTGTATTTTTATTCTGTAGCAGAAATAAACTTCCATATATTTCAATTGGAAAACATTTTAAATAATCCTTTTTAGGACTTTAAGACCACATACTCTATTTCTTAATGGAAATATTATTACTAATGGTGTGGTCACATATTGTTCTGTGAATTTTTGCAGGTGAAATCCTGTCATTTCAACAGGAATCCACATGAGTGTAAATTTTGTGTGATGGCGAATGATTTCCTCATGCAGATACAATAGACAATGGACCTTTTCTGCCTGCGAAATCTTGCCAAAAATGTGACTGTCCCTATAGGACATAAAATAAAAACGGAAAGAAATTCTACTTTCAGTAGTTTAAACCTCCTATAGTTCTCATCGACCATACGACTATATTTCAACCTTATTTCTAAACTGAATAAAATGGGTTTTGTCTTTATTTTCCTATTGACAGATTCTCTACAGTCCTCATATATTGTATGTGTATTTGCATTGCTTTGACCGTTCTCTGTAGATCCCTACTTCTCGCACGCCACGATTGGTCGATTTTGTATAATGCCTGCACGCTATTGGTCAAACGTTTTTGTTTGAAAAATCAAGAATGGACTGAAACATATCCTTTTATTGAAACATTTTGCCACATACATTTGCTTTTGCCACTCAGACCTTTTATATCCTGTATGTGTAGTATTTATGTATGATAATCTGCGCAGCTTTCAGTGGGTGGGACAGTTTGAAATTATTAATAAAGAAACATGGATGAATGAGAAAGTAAAGAGCGGGATGTGCTTGATTAAAAAGAAACAATAAAATTGCAAAAGAAGCCGCAAAAGAGGACTGAACATGGTGCAACCAAACAGTCAAATACACACAGCAGTCTCAGTGACGTCACAATGACACGACTTCTAAAGATTCGCATCTTCAATCTCACACCGCTTGTCTACATAAGACGCCAGCAGCATGACGCGACAGGATAATAGATAATAGAACACATTATAATCCGTGTTACAAACACACGCATATTCAATTTTTTAACAGATGCATTTCTGGTCTCAATTTGTAGCGTTTTATTTCGCACAATTTATACTTTTGTAATTTCTATCATGGAAGCGGGCACATGACAAAAGAACGAATGACTCAAACCCGAAGACTCGAGAGGTGAACTAATCAATTCTGTTTCCGATACAGACTGCATTATAGCCTACGGGATTGTGACGGGATGAACGATGACTCAAACCTGAAGACTCAAATGATGAACTAATCAATTCTGTTTCCAGTACTTACTGCATAGCTGCAGCTTACAGGGATGTGAAGTGACAAAAGAACGAATGACTCAGATCTAAACTAGACTGCATAATTGAGGTCTTCTCGGGTCCTAAATCTGTAGGCTACTCAACCCGAATCACTTCTTACCTGAACCTGATGTGTATACATTTTTTCCTTTAAAAGAAAAACCTGATCCGAGTCCGACCCAAGCTGACTGCATTTATTTTCGAACCCGACTGTCAGTAAAGAAAAATCCCTGTGTCCTGTTGACTGATTTGGCCACTTCTCCATTACTTTGATTTATTTTACATTTATTTAATTTATTATTACGTTATATTACTGCTTGCCTGATGGATACAAGTTATTTCTGAGTTTGGCTTTCAATTGTGACCAGTGGTTTGGAAAAAATAAACGTGATAGCTCGATAAAAATGAAATCGATATTCTAATAAATCATGGATTCGTGTTGTCTGCTCTGCAATGCTATTTACCTCATCTTCCGGCGAAGGGATTCTGCACAAAAAAAAAACCTGCCCTGCATGAGCACGCACTGTAATGAAGCGAGTGGCTTTTCCTGATGGATCTCATATCTATAAGATGGATTTCTGTGTGCGAGTTTATGAACATATGTTCCTTTTCTATGTACAATTCTCAAAAATGCACTTAACACCAATGCACAATTCCGTTAAAGGGATAGGGTCTTTTCGGGTCCATTAGGAAAAAGCACATTAATTTTAAATGACCCGAGACCCAAGGCAACTAAAACCGAACCCGACCTGTGTCTGAGGCACTTTTTTGGACCCGAACCCTCTCGGTTTGGACCTTGGGTTTTCAGATCCAAGTGGACCCGTTACTGCATAGCCTCAATGAATTAATTGTTTCTGTTTCTCATAATATTGCCTTGGTTGCATTATAGTTTATTTTTCTTATTTTAAATGTGATCAACTAAGTAAGTAGATGTGTTGGGGAATTTGGTTATTAACATGTAACATTTTAATTATATTTTGCTGAAATGAACGAAATAAAATGACTTGGAAAAAAGATTTCAGTAAAATGATCTGAACTTCCCATCACTAGAGTGTTTTTTTTGTGAAGCTTCATTCTGCGAGTTTGTGTTTAGGACTTGCAATTCCTGCGAAGGACTTGACGTGTCTGCTGCTTCAGTTTGTGCCGGCACAGACTGGCACCCGGTTTACTCATGCACACCCTGGGGTGAGGCGCTAGCACACGCTTAGTTTGGGTGTAAGGCAGCGCTTGAGGATCCCCTGTCCCAGGCAAGCACGTGAAGCTGGCCCTCTCCTCAACATTTACACCAGGTTCACACATACTCTGTCTGCAGTGCGTATGTTTCAGCACATAGAGTGGTTATGGGGAATGTTCCTTCCTTTGTTGGGCCAGTTAGGTTTAGGAATGGGCTACCTCCCCAGGCTTCTGGGTATTTTTAAGTGGGCGGTCCCTCTGAATCCTGCTTATTTAGTTTGAGCTAAGTAGATTGTTCCCCCTCTCCACGACTTTAAGTGAACAACCCCTGCTCAGAGTGTAGCTCTCTGCAAATAGTTATGCTCCAGCACAAACTTACTTTGCTCTGGAATATAGCGGTCTGAGGGCAGCTGTGTTCTAGCCTGGCTTCTATGACTAGGTTGGGTTCCCCTTGGCACAAGCTCTCTCAAGTAAGTGTTGAAGTGTTTGTCTAGGAATCTGCTATTCGAGGATAGTTGTGTTCCAGCTCAGAGACTGATCAGCTTGTTTTTAAGTAGTGGTGTCCTTGAGCCCCTTGCCTAGACTGTGATGTCTCCCCTGTTTGTGTTTTTAAGTAGATGGCCCACTTCCATGGTCTGGGCAGTCTTCAGCCTTATCTGAAGGAACTGCTATTCGAGGATAGCTGTGTCCAGTCCTCTAGTGTTATGGGCACTGCTTGTATCAGGCTTTGATCTTGGACTAATTACTGGACTAATGTTTTATGTGTTCGCTCTTTAGCGAATCATTTAGTGATGGTCCGGATCACCCTCTAGTGAGCTTCTGGTCAATAACATGGTAGTTGCCAGCCTCTATGGGACTGACACTGATTGGGGACCTGCATAGTACAGCCATCTGAGGATGGTTATATTCCAGCCATTGTTATGGCAGGACGGGCTTACTTAATACAGCTATCTGAGTCTAGCTGTGTTTTAGATTGCAGTTGCAGTGAGCCCTTTCCTGAAAACATAGCTATCTGAGGATAGGTGATTGCTCCCCTGCTTAGGGTTTCTAAGTAGCTGTCTCCTTGAACCCTTGCCTAGATAGCGCTGTCTCCCATTATATGTTTTTTAAGTAGACAGTTCACTTCTGGTGGTCTTGGCAATTGCAGCGGCCCCCTTTCCTAGAGTCTAGCTATCTGAGGATAGCTATGTGCAAGCTCAATGATTCTACGAACATTTCATAAGACCCTTAGGATATAGCTATCTGAGGATAGCTGTATTCTAGTTCATCAGCTACTCCCCTTACTTGGGCTTTGAGTAGCAATCTCTTTGAACTTCTATGTAGAGATTTGCTTGTTTGCCTCTTCAGTAGTCTTGTGAATCCAGGTTAGTATTGCTCACATAGCATAGCTATTTGAGGATAGTTGTGTTCTTAACTTTGGTTTGGATGTCCCCCTGTATCTGAATTGGGTTCTCCATTTCTGCAAGTTATGTGAGCAGCCCAGGGCGTCAGTGGCTTGGCCCCTTTCTGAGGAAAGGCTTGGTGTATGTCTGTCACTTTCCGGGTGGTCTCTCACATTGGACAGCATTCGCTCAGCAAATGGCATAGTTGGTATTTCATTCCCCATAATGTCCGCTAAAGGACGCAGCGTGAGTTCCCTAGAAGGGGAATGTCTCGGGTTACGCATGTAACCATGCTTCCCCCCCGAGAGGTAACGAGACACTGCATCTCCTCGCCATGCCTTCAGCCTGCCTGGTGATGTATTCAGCAGGTGCCCTTTTATACATACATAACCTAGTGAGCCTTGACCCCCAATGGAGAGGGGAGATTAGAAGACTCATAAGCAATGGAAATAGCATACACTATCCACCTGCTTACGGTTTGCTTGGTCGCAGGGAGACCTTTCTTAGGAGGACCATAGTAGACAAACAACTGTTCTGATTTTCTCCACAGGGCACACTGGACACATACAGTTTAGCTTTTCCTTGTCTGTGTCCCGAAAGGGAGGAGGACAGAAGGCTTGCAGCACGAATGCCTGTGGACACCAAGGAGGCACCTTGGAACATACCCTGGCTCGGGTCTGGCAACTCTGGCTGCCAGGGTGCAAACTCAGACAAGAAGGTGCCACAGTATGGCCTGAGGCACCACTCTCTTAAGAGAATAGATGGCTAACAAGAATATAGTCTTGACTGTAAGGTACCTGTCCGAAACCTCCTCCAAAGGTTCAAAAGGAGGTCTACAGAGAGCCTCCAGAACCACGGCCAAATCCCATGGTGGAACTCTAGAGCATGCCGGAGACCTCAACCTCAGGGTACCATGGAGGAAACGTGTAACTAGCAGGTCTCTCCCCAAATGACTGGCCACCAAGAGGGGCGTGGTAAGCAGCTAAGGCTGCCATGTATACCTTCAAGGTGGAGGGGGATAACTCTGCGGAGAACCGTTCCTGCAGGAACTCCAGCACTGAACCAACTGGGCAGTTAACTGGGTCCCAGCTGACGGTTTGCCGCACCAAAAGTGAAAGACCCCACATCATGCCATACAACGATGTCCCCCTAGTGGCGGTAGCTCTGGACTGGAGTATGGTCTCAACCTCGGTTGAGAGACCGGATACTAAGAGCTATGCCCCCTCAGGGACCATGCCCACAGCTTCCATAACTCCGAGCGGGGTGAAGAATGGCGCCCCCCGCCTGAGAAAGGAGGTCCCTCCTGATCGGAATCTCCAGGGGAGAGCTGTCAAGAAGGGACACAAGGTTCGAGAACCATACTTGGGCCAGCCAGAAAGGGGCTACTAGCAGAAGACTGACCCCGTCCCAGCATACTCTCTCCAGAACTCCCGGGAGCAGAGCGATCGGGGGAAACGTGTACAGACGAAGCCTCTGCCACGTCTGTACCATGGCATCCAGCCCCTGTGGAGCTGGATGAGTCAGAGAGAACTAGAGGGGACAGTGTGAGGTCTCCTGCGTCGCAAACAGATCCACCTGAGCCTGGTCAAACACTTTCCAAATCTGATTCACCACATCGGGGTGTAGTCTCCATTCCCCGGGCCTCGGCCCCTATCTCAACAGGATGTCTGCTCCACTGATTAGATGCCCCTGATGTGCACTGCTCTCAGGAAGAAGATTTTCCCTTGGGCCACAGGAGGATCTGGTGCACCAGGGGGTGCAAACGTAGACCTCCCTTGTGGTTGATAATAAAGAGAACCACACTGTTTCGGTGCGGACCAGCACTGATGGCCTCTCAGGTCTGTGGAGAATGTGTTTCAGCGCCTAAACCAACGGCCAGCATCTCCAGCAGTTGATGACTACTCCTCAACCAGTGAGGGGCGCGTTCGTCGCTAGCATTACGCAGCGACAAGGATATCCCAGCACCGGGCCCTGAGACAAGAACCAAGGTTTCCTCCACATGTCAAAAGCACGTAAGCATTGCCGCATTACCTTGATCAGGCTAAGCAGATTTCCCCTCAGGGAAAATCCCTTGGTCTTGAGCTACCACTGTAGGGGTCTCATGTACAGCAGGGCAAAAGGTATACCGTTGGACGCCGCTGCCATCAAACCCAACAGCCTCTGAAACTGTTTGAAGTGAGTGACCGGCCTTCTCTCACTCTCACGACTGCCGTGAGGACCGACTCGATCTGAACAGGAGACAAACGTGCCTGCATTGTAGTCGAATCCCACACCACACCCAGATAAGTTGTTCTATGTGCTTGATATAATTCGATATGCGGATGCCCTGGAGTCGCAGAGGAGCCAGAGCAGCATTCACACACTTGGTGAAAGTTCGGGTTTAGAGTGCAAGGCCGAACGGAAGAACCCGATATTGGTAAGCTTCGCCCCCAAAAGCGAACCTCAGGAGCGTCCTGTGTTGGGGAAGGATGGATACAGGAAGTATGCATCCTTCAGATCTATCGTGACAAACCAGTCCTCGGACCTGATCTGAGACACAACCTGTTTGAGTGTGAGCATCTTGAACTTCAGTCGCATGACTGAGTGGTTCAACAGACGCAGATCTAGAATCGGACGCAACCCCCCATCCTTCTTTGGAACAATGAAGTACAGACTGTAAAACCCGGATTCTGCTACGTGAGGAGGGACCACCTCGGTGGCCTCCTTCCTCAAGAGAGTGTCTACTTCTTGTTCCATGACCAGAGCCTGCTCGGGGCCCACCAGAGTGGGAAAAATCCCCTAGAATAGAGGCGGACAAGAAACAAATTGTATTCTGTAGCCTCTTTCTACAGTGTGCAGGACCCATTGAGATACATTGGCAGAAGTTTCCACGCTGCTAGATGGTTTACTAAGGGAATCAGTCTCTCGAGACTGACCTCTGGTGTACTTAGGGCAGCTAGCTACTTTAGGAGCTGTTACGTGTCTGGGCTGACACTGAGAGCTGTGTTCGCTGGAGACCGCTGTGCCCTGAAGCACCAAGGGTGGCAGGGTTGACAGACCGATCTCCTGAGGGCACCAAGGAGAGCCGGGCACCGTCTGATGAGTCTTCCCCAGAGGTGCCTGCCCTCAGAAGTCCTGAGCCACTGGCGTCAGGGCTTCTTTGGCCGAAGCCTTCTTGGCAAGAATGACGGTCCGCAGATCCGGCTTCTGCTTCAAAGACTTCGGCCGGGACCGCCGCTCCGACTCCAGATCTGTTTGGGGGGAGCACGAGAGGCGACGCTCCGTTTCTGGACCTCTCTGTAAGAGGAGCTGGTACACGGCTGGGGCTGATCTTGCCCCGACTTGGCGCAGCTCTTGGATATCGTCGGCCTTAACATCCTCACAATCGTCAAGCTCTTTCAAAATGTCGGCTTGGTAAGCCTGCAACACCGACCATGGTGTGCAAGCAAGCCCCAGCCTGACCTGCCGCCGTGTATGCCTTACTCACCAAAGCCGAAGAAGTCTGAAGCAGCTTGGTTGGTAATGCCAGGACCTTAAGGGACGATGCAGTACCGGGAGACAGATAGCACCGCACGTGCTTTTATACTTTTATATTTGCCATCACGCCTATTTACAGACACAATGTAAATAAGACATTCATTGTGTGACAGACATATGACAAAATGCCTGCCTGAGTAGTCACGTAAACCAGTGGTTTTCAGTCCTGGTCCTGGGGGCCCACTGCTCTGCACGTTTTGTATGTCTGTCTAATCAGACACACTCAGTGCAGTTCATGGAGCTCTCTCCTGATGACCTGAATCAGATGTGTTAAATAAAGGAGACATACAAAATGTGCAGAGCAGTGGGTCCCCAGAACCAGGATTGGCGTAAACGCACTAACATGCACAACTCTGAAGAGGATTTATGCTCCTCAGCTGGTAACTCGACCTCACAGTGAAAGCCCTGCACAATTTATTGCAGCTTATTTCTTGTTTTCTATTGAGAAAAAAAAACTATTACAAACAACAATAAAAAATATATATTAGATAGTTTTTACTGTAGCTCTTTTGGAAAAAACGCATTAACCCAGGGCTGTCCAAACTCGTTCCTGGAGGGTCAGTGTCCTGCAGAGTTTAGCTCCAACTTACCTCAACACACCTGACTGAAAGTTTCTATGCCTAGTAAGAGCTTGATTAGCTGGTCCAGGTGTGTTTAATTAGGATGAGTTAAACTCTGCAGTACACCGCCCTCCCAGGACCGAGTTTGGACAGACCCTGCCTTAACCCCCCCCCGCCCCCCCCCCCCCCCCCCCCCCCCCAAAAAAAGGCTCTTTGGTCAAAAGTTTCCCAGACCCTGATTTCTGGGGTTAAATCAATAATTCCTTCTGGATTATTTTCCAACCATTCTTTTGAATTTGAAAATAATTATTTTATGTCCAATTGTCCAGTTTTAATTTATTTAATTTAAATATTCAATTTTAATTTAAAATATATTTGTCTGAACTGTAAAAAAGCTAAATAAAATAAAAATTCTGGTCCTTGGGATCCTCGGCACTGTATTTTGTATGTTTCTCCTTTCTGACCCAGTTTATTTCATTTAGCCCTTTACAAATGAGCCGATGATCTAAATCAGGTGTGTTGAATAAGGGAGACATATGTGAAGACAAATGTAATTTGTGACCTTTTTTTGAGAAAAGTTTGCTAAACTGTAAAGAAATCACATTTTCAGTGCTGTTGCGCTTATCTTTTTATTAAGTATAATTCATTAACATGCAATGGGACATGCAAAATGGCTGAAAAACTGATGAAAACCAATGCTCTAAAATAGTTTTAGTTTAGGTATTTTTAGCATTAAATAAAAATCTGTCAATTAAAGTGATGAATCTAGTTCGATATAATATCAGTAGTTTTACAGACAGCCTATATTTACAGTTTAGCTACAGACTTCCCGGAGATGTTGCCAAAAATATATGTTTAAGCACGTACTTGGATGTGGAAGTTTTGGGAATACCCCGAGAAGTTTGTTGAGGTTTGGCCCGGAGCAGGCTGACTTCAGAGGGGGAGCGAGGGCGTGTTTGTGTGAGGGGCTAAACGCTGGCTCCGGGATCCGGGAGGGATTTACCACAGTCTGAGGAGAATAGACACACTTTTGGAGGACGGGTGACCCAGATTCCACACACAGGTAAGAGCCAGTTTATTAAAACTTCCACAAATATGTATAAATGCAGTGATTTCGTACAAGAGTAGAAAAGCCGTCGTAGTTGTAAAAAAAGAAGAAGAATTTCGATAGACGGAAGAAGCTGCCAAATTCATCAATGGAAATCAATTCATTCATTCATTATTCACGCACACACTCGTCCTGTTTGTAGTCCAACATTCGGTCTGTTTAGCATCACATCAGTGCTTTAATGTGACTGTAAAGTCTTCTGAGTGAGTGAAGTGATTTTATATGAAATAATTTCGTCCCATCTCTTAAAAGTTTGGCGTCAGTGCGTGACACCTGCACGTGTTTTGTAAACAAGTAGATTTATAACTTACTTATAAATGGGCTACGTTTAAACACTTTATTACTTGGAAGATTAAACTATTAACAATCTAAGATACTGTTAATGGGTTTTTCCTTATAATTCATATCAGTGCTCGACAGGGTTGGGGAGTAACTAGTTAAACCTGTATTTAACCTCCGAACAATCTCAAAGTAAAAAGAGGTGTTCAAGTCAGATTTTTTGGTGGCTGCACTTTAATATAATATTATTATAATCTTAATTGAAGTGATGAAGGAATGAGTTTGAAAGTCTGACAGTAATTAGTGTCGAGTACTACTGTAAGGTGCCTGGTTTAAGTGTTTCAAAAGGATTAACAGTTGAAAGCATTTGTTAGAAATGTAGAAAAGTAATCAAACGTAGCCTAATCAGTTACATTACTTTAATAAAGTAATTGAAATAGTTACACTACTTATTACATTTTAAATAGGGTAACTTGTAATCTGCAACTTATTACATTTCCAAAGAAACCTTCCTAACACTGGTGCTCGATTAATAAAGCCAATTTTCCCTTATGAAAACACATACTATTTATATAGACTACAGTATATACTGTATTTGTATGTGATGCATTGTCATTCAGGCATGTTTAAGTGTCACTAAATGCTTTTTGGGCAACTGTATGCAATTGATTTAGTAGTTTAGTAGTTTTTCCACATCCATTTTATTACCGTTGATTTATGTGAGCCTTGTGTTTTATGTAATCTACAGTAAGTGCACAGGTATTGTTGGATTGGCTACTTTGAATAAACTATATGTCGTTTTATGTACTGATTCTTAACGTCATGCCGGTTCATTTGGGTGTGTTTTTCTCAATTATGTACTGAGGTAAGGGTGTGCTTGCTGTATGTCAAGGAAATAAAACTGTACAATGCTGCCAGCAAAACTGAGTGCTGTTGAGATGCACTGCTGTAGAACAAGAGCCAGTTTTGGCTGCCAAGCAGAAGATTGGCGGAGAATTGTAGATGTTGTGCATGTCTAGTCATGCTGAATAAGCTTGTGCTGGTGTAACACATTCACACAATCCAGAATTCATACGTTTGTTTTGTAGTCAGGTTGGTGTTGGTAGGGAAAAATGCTTTAAAATGACTCATAGTTTGGGAGTAACACAAAAAGCCATGAAAGCAAAAGCAACCTGTAGGATGAGACATGTTGTGAGGTGTCTTCAGGAAACAATTCCGATATTTGACAGTAGCGATGTAGTAACATACTTCCACTGTACAGGCTGACATAGTTACATTTCACTGTATATTACATCAGACCTAAGAACACATCACTGCTTTTCCACATTTCTCTACTGCTCCCAGACAGTTAATTTGTCTGCTGTGATGCAACACCCTCCCCGTTCCCTCTTCCCTCTCCTCTCCAAACCTTTTCAGTGTGTTTCTGTGTTCTTCATGCTTCATTTGGGAATCACAGCCAGAGAACACCCGGGCCATTCTCTCATTCACCCCCTCCTTCATTCATTAAGCATTGGGCAAGCGCTCAGGCGATCTCCTGCGCTCTCATTCCCTGCCTCCTCATTATATTCCCTTTCAAATCCTCTGGAATGCCACTTCCAGAGTCCACTTGGTATGACATCATATCCTGTGAACCTGCCATTTCACTTCCCTCTTTTCAGCAACTGCCAGAGGTACGTTATTATTTAAAGGTTACTCATTTGTCTTAATTGAGTTGTTTTCATTCCAGTGTTATTATTGTTAACTAAAACTATTAAAAATAATTTCCGTTAACTGAAATAAAGCTGAAATAAAATAAATATAAATATTATGGAAAAACTTAAATGACAATCAGAAATATTGTCTTTGAAACTAAATGAAATAACAAATAATAAACAAAACTAATGATAAAGACAAAAGCACAAACAATATTTACTAAAGAAACACATGGACAAGACAAATAACAAAATGACTAAAATGAAAAAAAATGAATATAATTGAAACTAAATATAAAAATAAAAGATAATTCAAAATATAAATAATACTACATACACTATTAACAAATAGTATATAAATGCTACTAAAATAACACTGTTCACTTAAGAAATGTATCTCAGATTTTTCTCCTAAATTTCTTTAAGGAAAATCAAAATAGACACATGATATGTTTGTATATATTGTAGTGTAGTACTGTACAATAAATATGGATGTTACAATTCATATTAAAATGTCTGAATTTGCATCTGAACATATAGTGCCCTTGCGCTCCGGGCGTCCCGAGTTCGAGTCCCAGCTCGTGGACCTTTCCCGATCCCACTCCCCTCTCTCTCTCCTACTTGCTTCCTGTCACTGCTATAATGTCCTATCAAATTAAAAATGCCAAAAATAAAAATCTAAAAAAAAAAAAAAAGTCTAAAACTAGAAGAAACATTTACCTTTTCTTGAGGTAAATTTGAGAAGCGTTTGAAATGCTAGTAAAAGTTTTCAGTTAATATCTTTGAGACAACGAGAAACAATTGCAATATCAAAGAGATCTCATTAAGGTTTCCTTTCAGTTCTTGTGATTCTCCATCCTCACACGACTGAACAGCATTTTCACTCACCTACATTCCGTCTCCTAATGGTGAGGTTTTACCTTACACACTTGGGATCTGATGTTCATCCTGGTTCCTGAATGTCTTTAGGCTAACAATGTGCCTGTTGTGTCAGAGCCCTGGTTTTCTTGGCATTTTAAGAGGTTCAGACATCTTATGTGTGTGATTTGGACAATTTGGTTAAAAATCAGACTTTGCTCCATACACCTTATTGGTACCTAGTGAATTAATAATAATTTGTTGAACTATTGGGTGATTGATGATTGATAATGCAAGTGGATGGGAATCATGGCTTTGAGAGTCAAAAAACATACACAAATTAAACCCTGCGGCTCGTGGCGATACGTTGATGTGTAAAGACACGAAGCGCTCGTCCTGTGCAAGAAACTGAAAACAATTTATATCGTTTTTTACCTCTGATTTTCACCGCAATGTCTGAACTGTCCTGAGCGCTTTCGCATCTTCTTCTTCAGTCTGTGCGTGAGGCGTCTTCTTCTTCTTGCTTTACGGCGGATCGCAGACTTGTAAGTGCATTACCGCCACCTATCTCTCAAATGGACCATTGACACTCTATCTACAATCTCAATTAGGAGTGTCAATGGTCCACTTGAGAGATAGATGGTGGTAATGCACTTACAAGTCTGCGATCCGCCGTAAAGCAAGAAGAAGAGGACCCGTCAGGCGCCGGCTGTTGAACGCGCTCTGGACAGGTCGGACATTGCGGTGAAAATCAGAGGTAAAAAACAATATAAATACTGTTCAGTTTCTTGCACAGACCGATCGTTTCGTGTATTTACACATCAATGTATCATCACGAGCCGCAGGGTTTATTTGGTTTGGTTGTGTTTGTGTATGTTTTTTTTACTCTAAAAGCCGTGATTCCCATCCACTTGCATTATAAGACTGACAGACTGCAACGGTTTGAGTTAAAAATCTTCGTTTGTGTTCTACTGAAGAAACAAAGTCACCTACATCTTGGATGCCCTGGGGGTAAGCAGATAAACATCACATTTTCATTTTTGGGTGAACTATCCCTTTAATTGCGTAATTTAGTTACTTTCTATGGAAAGCAATGTGTGACGTTACTTTTGCATTACTTTTTCACATCTGGGCTGGGCTTGCTTGTTTGTTTTTAATATAAAAAAGTTATATTTTTGGGCAAATATAAAAGCCTTTTCATTCACACGTTTGCAACAAAGCGAAATGAAAAAGCCTCAGGATGAAGGAAATGTAAATTCACATCTGTAAGTAGAGGGCGCAGCTCAAACAAACCTTTAATTTGTGCTGCCATTCTGGATTACATGAAGAATAGGATGCAAGAGAAGAAAGTTCAACACTTGAGCGATTAAAAAAAAATGCAAGTGAGATGAGCAAATGCATGTTCACATTTAGTCTACAGTAAACATCATGTACATATTTTGCAAACAAGTAGAGGCGTGCTCTCATAAATGCACAAATTGCTTAAAAATGGGCTACTTCATTACTTAAAAGTAGGGATGCACCGATACCACTTTTCCAGTACTCGCCCGATACCGATACTTTATTTTTGGTACTTGCCGATACCGAGTACCGATACCGATATTTTTTTATTGCATTTGTACATTTTTTTAAATATTGGTTACGGAAACCAAAAGAGTATGTATATTGTTAGTTGGTTAACTTCATTTATCAAATAGATACAGTCAAACCAAAATTTATTCAGACACCTTCAACATTTCTCACATTATCACAGTTTATTCGCTATAGTTTAGAAAATGGTAGTAAAATATGACAAGAACTCAAGAGTTAACCTGTGTCAGAACAAATTCAGCTTGATAATGTTATAACTTTGATAGAAAGGTATGTAATGGATTACAATCAACCAAAAATTTGACAGCTGTTAGTATTTACACAACTATCAATACTTTTTCGGGTGACCCTTAGCCTTAAAGACAGCCTGTAGTCTCCTGGGCATGCTGTCAACCAGGTTCATGCAAACCTGAACTTCAATTTTTTCCCCAGACTCGGTCTGAATAATTTTTGGTCCCAAATTTGTATAAATTTTACTGGTAGTCCACTGTATGAATAATTTATGGGTATAATCGGTAATCAGCAGTGGGGTAGATTGTAATATGTAGAGGTAAGCTAGTCCTCCAAATTACATACAAAATGTGGTAACAGTATTAATGTGGCCTCGCACCACACAAACGGGGAAATACATTTAATCTAATACATGGGCAATATTATAAGTCGTGAAGAATAACTCTGAAGATCTATTTATCATTTGTGCCATTTGAACTGTATATCCTTAAGTTTTTTTCACATTTAATTATGCCCATTAAAATGTATTTTACAAGTTTTTGTTACTTTCACTGTTCATTTTTTTTCTCTCTATGGTAGCCTACATCATCTTTAATTTAATAGCATTAGAGCTGCTCCATTGCAGCGGCTTAGTACTGTAATCACGCGATTTGCTGTAAAAATGCAGAACCACTCGCTATAAATCTCCTAACTGTGATATTTCCATAAATAGAAGTCGCGTTTTTTTCATCTGAAACGTGCAGCGATTTATTTTTTCAAAGCCACTCATATATGCAGAAACCTCATGAAGCAAGCAAACCACGCACAACCGCGCACACGTATTTGTACTGGTCGAATGAGATGGACAATACATACAGCCGAGCGCCTTTCACACAAATTTGTTTCACTTTCCCCCCAGAAGTCGTGTATGCTTAAGGGTGAAAATAAATTACGTTTATAGTGAATGCCCCTATAAATCGTCTTATATTTACGATTTAGTTTTAATCCAAATGATGCGTGTGCTAAGTGAGCGAACATCAGTAAAGATCACACAACAGAAGTGCGCTCCTCTCTCTCTCTCCCTCCCTCCCTACCAGTAACTTGTGCATTGTTTTACTTACTACTTTTTGACATATCCGACCGAACTACAAGCTTTCCAGTGATGTCTGTGGGAAAGGGATATTCACTCGACAAGCTTGCACATCTGCGCTGCCGCGTGCTCAATCCACTCAGCGTGATTTGCTTACCAGCTTGCGCAAATCAGCTATACAGGCATTAATACTGAATGTTTTATATTCATTGCATACATATACTTCGTAATCGTAGACATCTTTAATCTCTAATAACTCCATTCTGCTGTCTGTTGTCTGTGTTTCTTTGTCTGAATATGGCACTTATCACATGCTGTGTGTGTGGTATCGGGGCATTTTAGCGAGTACGAGTACAGGAGCTCAGTATCGGGCCGTATACCGATACCAGTATCGGTATCGGTGCATCCCTACTTAAAAGATTAAAAAAGTAATGCGCTACTTTAGTTACTTAAAGTAATCTGATTATGTAACTTGTGTTACTTGTAATGCATTTCTCCAACACTGGTTTTCACTATGTTGCGATGTGGTTGCCAGGACAGTGCTACAGACGCTAACGTGCAAGTAAATACAGCTTGAGTTCTTCTTTCAGTGTAAGTTTGTTGAATTGTTTTCAATACTTTTATCATCCACCAGGCTAAACTGTAAGCCAGATCACTTATAGAAAAGTAATAGCACACCTCTTTCGACCATAGCACAAACGGGCCATTTCTCCATTCATCACACTGTTTGCACAGAAGCACACTGTCACATCCCAATTCCTGAGGTTTCCTCGCTCAACTACAACCTATAATGTTTATGACACGTTTTAATGGCTACCATTTTACAAGCTTAAAAACAAACTAAAATGCAGTTTAACTGTTCTGCACAGGAAGCGACACCGTCCTGGGATCACAACCGCAAAACTGCTTCCTGTGGCCACATGTGAAGACCCGCAACAGCACTAATAATGCTCTTCAGTATTGGACCTTAGTCGGGGTAGACACCTTATATAATTTGACACGATTGAAAACAAGGCTGTGAGGGAAGTACAGTCTGTTCAGTGCTGGCTCAAGTTCAGGCTTCATATCTTGTGTGTTCTGGAAATTGTTGTCTCAAGAAACTTTTGAGAATGAATTTCCAAACAGAACATCTGAATGATTTATATGAAGGTACACTGCAGAATATTCCACATTGAACCCCTCACAGCCTAGTTTTCATATTAAATATGCTTTAAAACTCCCAAGAATGCCCAACGTCCACTGTACACTCTCAGACAAAAAGGTACCTTTACCTCTGACCATATATTAGTACCTAAAGTGTTGTACATATTAGTATGTAAATTAAACACATTAGTACCTAAATTGTATATATTAGTACCAAAATGTACAAATTGGTATGTAAATTATACATATTAGTACCTAAAGTGTACATATAGTACCAAAAGTTAAAAAGAACAGCATAGATCAACATTAGATATTATTAGTACCCAGTGTATGTACCAAAATGGTACATAATTAGTATGCAAATTGTACATATTAGTACATAAAATGTATATATTAATACCAAAATGGTACATATTACTACCCATAATGTACATATTAGTATTAAAAAGTATTAGTTTGTAAATTAAACATATTAGCACCTAAATGATAATATTAGTATCAAAATGTACAAATTAATATGTAAATTAAACATATTAGAACCTAAAGTCTTCATATTAGTATCAAAATGTTCATATTAGTACCTAAATTATGTATATATTAGTATCAAAATGTACAAATTAATATGTAAATGAAACATTAGTACCTAAAGTCTACATATTAGTATCAAAATGTACATATTAGTAGATGTAACTTATAGTAATACCTAAAGTGTACATACAGTACAAAAAGTTCAAAAGAACAGCATTATTAGACATATTATTAGTACCTAGTGTACATACCAAAATTGTACATATGACCTAAAGTGTACAGTCCCAGTGACAGCTTTTGTACCTTTTCTGAGAGTGTGAGTACATTACTGTACATATGAGTTGTTTGGTTTTACAAACAAGTTAAAGTGAAAATTGTTTTTGTATTTAGATAAACCTATAAAAATACATTTATCTCCTCATCTCTGCTCTTTGTGAGTTGTTGCTCTCTGCCGTGTTGGTGTCTGAGCGTTTTCTTCAGTGACGGAGGCTGTAAATCTGCAGGCCTTTCTTTGAGATGCGCCTGAGTTCATTTAGCACCAGTTTGAGTAATAGCCTCTGTCGCTCTCTCTCCTCTTTGTTCTGTGTAAGTTCCCAAGTGAGTGCCAGAAACACACAATAGTGCCTGTCTACCTCTGACAATGGCCCCTATGAATGAGGGAGGGAGGGAGAGAAAGACCGAGGTCTGTCCTCATCTGTGATGCGTAATCGTTTTCAGATGTCATTGCTGCTAAATCCATTTATCTCCAGCTTTTGTGGACCTGTGACGGAGAGAGGGATGTGCAGAGATGCTCATATGAAAAGGGATTTCCCTGTTTACTGTTGTGTTGCTTTAACCCTTGCCTCTAAAGTGACCACATGTGGGGTTTAGAAAGAGCCTTGGAATTTAGAAAGTTTTTTTTTCTTTTTTGCAAGGTTACATAGTAACATAAATGTCCTTGTTAATCTGCAAATAAATAAAATATATACCGTATTGGCCCGAATATAAGACGACCCTGATTATAAGACGACCCCCCCCTTTTTCCAGATGTACCTTTTGGAAAAAGGCTTTTTAAAAACCAAATCTTGTTTTTTCTCAGCAAAACAAATTATTTTCATATTGCATATTTTTCCTATTTTAATTTTTGTTTTGAAAGTATGGTAAAAACTGGTAAAATGTACCAACAATCACATTTAACAAATATACACTTTTGTCTACCATGGAAAAAAAAAAACAGGTAGCCCATCTGAATTAGGACATTTAGGCTATCCATCTAATAGTAGCCCACCAAAATCTTTTTAACCGTAGAAGTTAAATCTTACTGTAGTCTTCAAATCTGGGTACTGTCTTGCATTTTAAAATCACAAAAGGAGTTTGGTCCCATCAGGCTAACGTGACAGTCACGACTCATGCAGCTGTAAGCTTTTCTTTTTCTTTTGTTTTTACTTGCGATCTTTACGACACGCATTACATTACTGTATTTCATGGCACACTCGTTTTATGCGTATTTGGCGCCACCTATTGTTGTGGGTGTATTATTGACATGTCAAAGTCTAGACCCTGAATATAAGACGACCACGTTTTTTCAGATGTATTTCCACGAAAAAAACATCGTCTTATATTCGGGACAATACGGTAAATGGTGGTCGACATTTTAAAGCTCATAGTAGTTTTTCGACCTTAAGACGCGCTCGTCTCTAAATAATTTCAGTGGTAGAACACCTCTTAACCGGACGAATTCTACTGCCGCTGCTACCTGAGCAGCCTCCTAGCTGCTAGTAAGTTTCGTGTTCGGGTCGGTACACAAAGCCTCACCGATCACCTGCCAGAGGAAGAGTGCGACCTGCTTTACGGCATATGCCACATATTTTACACGTAGCCTGGGTGGAGTTAGCCAACAGCTAACTATCTAATATGCAAATCTCCAAACCAATGCCATGGCAAAGCTAGCAAAGAAACCAAAGAGGGATTTGTCAGAGGAAGCGAAGAAAAGAAAGAGAGAGAGTCATCGTTTCCGTCAGCTTAGTCAACAAATTCACATGTATTGCGCTGCCCACAGGCAAACTTATACAGCAACAGTATTTACGACACTGGTAACAAACAATTGCACTTATCAACCACATGGGGGAACCGTGAGCAAAAGGTTTCTTTTCAAATAAATTTTTTTTTTCAAGAAAACATGTATCACGGGTTCCACAAAAATATCAAGCAGTGCTACTGTTTTTAGTCATGTAAGCACTAAATTGATATATTTAGAATGATTTCTAAGGATCAAGTGACACTGAAATACATTGAATTATAATTTATACAAATTTAATTTTAAATATAGTGGTCAGCCTAAATGAGTTGAGATTGTGAACTAATTCAGCAATTATTCTTTACTTAGAAGACATGTTAGGGTTTTTTGGAGATGTAATGTTCCAACAAGCTTGCTTGATCAATTACCAAAGAAGAATGACAAAATGAATCAGCTAAATAAGATTTTCTTATCAAAGTGATAACATTTTGTTGCAAAAATTAGTACACCCTCCTGAAAGTTACTAAATAATAAAAAAAAAACAGTCTATAGGTTTAAGGCTATTTTTGATCAACAGGTAAGTATATTGAACCAAAACTTTTAAAGACAAGTAATTTCCTGACAATTAAAAGTGTTATATAGCCCACTGAATCATACTCAAACTTAATACTGGCAGCAGTGGAACCACTTGGGAGAAAACTGCCAGGTGACTTATTTCTTAGCATAAAAGAGGACAATGGTACAAGAGGAATACCAAATTATTGTTTTAAGTGTGAAAATATAGCAGAAGTAGCACCGACATTCAAAAACAATGGACTTGTGATAAGGCTCCTGAAATAATAATCAGGTCTTCACTTTAAGTTTTAATTTAGTGATGAGTGAATTTTTGCTAGAAAAAGAGCAGGAGAAATAACATGCAAGTGTCTCAGAGCCGGCAAAAGCTGTGAAAAGAGTGACACTTTATCTCACAGATAATGACGCAGCCTGCAGAAGTGACATGCATGGTTGTTGCCACCACTAGAATTACCTACTGTAGCCAAAGCAAAATAAACTCATTTAACCTCTTCCAGGGCCCATATTTACAAAATAGAGACTTCTGGGAATCCATACTCTGGTCTCAAGAGACCAAGTCAATCATTTCGGATCTAACAGCATCCAAAATGTTCTGGTGTTGCTAAATGAGGAGTACAGAGAGAAGTGCTTGTTACCCACAGTGGCGTTCAGTGGTAGTAAAGCTCTTCTACAGGGATGTATGAGTGCTGAAGGTGTGAAGGAGTTGTACTTTATCAATGCTGGCATCAATTCACACACCACTGTGTGATGAAATACAAAAACCTGAAACTGAAGATGATACCCTCTTCTCATTCCCTGCATTATTGGGCATTTTTTCAGCATGACAATGAAGTTATTCATTCTCCCAAGGTGAAAATCCTTCAGTGGAAATGTATTTCACTCAATCTTAACACTCATTGAGCTGCTGTTGAGAGATTCTGTAGAGCCGAGTGAGCAACCTCCATTAGACAGAGCTTTCCACAAAAAAGGAGGTCGTGTCCAGGAGTTACACAGCACAGATGGGGACAAAGGTGTATGAACTTGTACACTCAGTGCCAAGAGAGTCAGATCAGTTACTTTAAGTTCGGAGGACATGCTAAGTACTAGCAATATCATTTTCTTGAGTGAAATCTAGGGTGTACCCTTTCTGCTTCAGTGGGCAATCCTCACTTAAACAATTGGCTATTTACTTATCTTACAGATAAACATTGGCTCTTTGTTTTTATTAAGAATATGTTTAATACATTTTAATTTTGCCATCTTTCTATGAATTATATTTGTGATCATTAAGAAAATACATATTTTATTTTTATTCAGAGGGGGTGTACTCATTTATGCTGTGCACTGTATACATATAAATTATAATGATCATGTATTATTGTTAACTTATATACAAATATATTAAAATAGAATCTATAAATATATTAATAATAAAAATGTTGCATGTATGTATGAAGACCACGATTTTAAATGTAATAATTAATTCACACGCTTACTGTTTATGGGATATTTTTGATCAAATATAAAAACTGAAAATACCAAATCTCTTGCATACCTTAACTTTGAATGGTTTTTGGAATGCTGCTGTTTGCAAGAATGATTAACTTTTTAATTATTTTTAACATACTTTGTATCAAATTGTAGAAGTACTTTTTATTTTATAAATGTTTAAGTGTCCGCTATACTGATGTTTTTTGAAAATGTATGAATTATTGGTGAAAATGGCTGATATACACATTAACTTGATATTTGTGCCAAATTAGGCTATAGAATACTCTTTGAATATGACAGCATAGAATAATCGAGGATATTAAACCATACCACTTTTATTTGTTTTTTTATTTTCCTTTGAAAACTTGTATTAGTTATTTTACTTTTTTTATTAGATTTAATGTTTATGGGATAATAAGGACTTGAGTTTTGTGGTGCTGGGACATAACATTTACAAAAGAAGTTAATGAAGTGAATCCATATTTATTTATACTGTTATTGTAAATATTAATATCTGATACAGTGGGCAAAAAGTATTTAGTCCTGCCACCAATTTGGCAAGTTCTCCCACTTAAAAAGATGAGAGAGGCCTGTAATTTTCATCATAGGTATACCTCAACTATGAGAGACAAAATGAGAAAAAAAAATCCAGAAAATCACATTGTAGGATTTTTAAAGAATTAATTGTCAAATTCCTCGGTAAAATAAGTATTTTGTCACCTACAAACAAGCAAGATTTCTAGCCCTCACAGACCTGTAACTTCTTCTTTAAGAGGCTCCTCTGTCCTCCACTCGATACCTGTATTAATGGCATCTGTTTGAACTCGTTATAAGTATAAAAGACATCTGTCCACAACCTCAAACAGTCACACTCCAAATTCCACCATGGCCAAGACCAATGAGCTGTTAAAGGACACCAGAAACAAAATTGTAGTCCTGCACCAGGCTGGGAAGACTGAATCTGCAATAGGTAAGCAGCTTGGTGTGAAGAAATCAACTGTGGGAGCAATTATTAGAAAATGGAAGAAATACAAGACCACTGATAATCTACCTCGATCTGGGGCTCCACGCAAGATCTCACCCCGTGGGATCACAAGAACTGTGAGCAAAAATCCCAGAACCACACGGGGGGACCTAGTGAATGACCTGCAGAGAGCTGGGACCAAAGTAACAAAGGCTACCAGCAGTAACACACTGCGCCGCCAGGGACAAAAAATCCTGCATTGCCAGACGTGTCCCCCTGCTTAAGCAAGTACATGTCCAGGCCCATCTGAAGTATGCTAGAGAGCATTTGGATGATCCAGAAAAAGATTGGGAGAATGTCATATGGTCAGAAGAAACCAAAATAGAACTTTTTGGTAAAAACTCAACTTGTAGTGTTTGGAGGAGAAAGAATGCTGAGTTGAATCCAAAGAACACCATACCTACTGTGAAGCATGGGGGTGGAAACATCATGCTTGGGGCTGTTTTTCTGCAAAGGGAACAGGACGACTGATCCGTGTAAACGAACGAATGAAGGGGCATGTATCGTGAGATTTTGAGTGAAAACCTCCTTCCATCAGCACGGGCATTGAAGATGAAACGTGGCTGGGTCTTTCAGCATGACAATGATCCCAAACACACCGCCCGGGCAACGAAGGAGTGGCTTCGTAAGAAGCATTTCAAGGTCCTGGAGTGGCCTAGCCAGTCTCCAGATCTCAACCCCATAGAAAATCTTTGGAGGGAGTTGAAAATCCGTGTTGCCCAGCGACAGTCCCAAAACATTACTGCTCTAGAGGAGATTTGCATGGAGGAATGGGCCAAAATACCATCAACAGTGTGTGAAAACTTTGTGAAGACTTACAGAAAACGTTTGACCTCTGTCATTGCCAACAAAGGGTATATAACAATGTATTGAGATTAAATTTTGTTATTGATCAAATACTTATTTCATGCAATAAAATGGAAGTTAATTATTAAAAAATCATACAATGTTTTTTTCTGGATTTTTTTTTCTCATTTGTCTCTCATAGTTGAGGTATACCGATGATGAAAATTACAGGCCTCTCTCATCTTTAAGTGGGAGAACTTGCAAAATTGGTGGCTGACTAAATACTTTTTTCCCCCACTGTATATAGTTTGTCCTTTTAGTCATTATAGAGTTGTTTTGTGTGCTCATCATCATCTGTGGCCATTAAAAACCCCATAGCTGTCCCATGCTAAACACAGAGTTGAAGTTGTGATGCTGGCTGGCACCGGCATCTCTAGTGTTAAGTATTCTGGAGACAAACATCACAACACTTGCTGTGGTGGCATTTAAAGAGAGAGGGAGGGAGGGCA
The DNA here is from genome assembly GCA_018155175.1 of Sinocyclocheilus anophthalmus. Lineage (NCBI taxonomy): Eukaryota > Metazoa > Chordata > Actinopteri > Cypriniformes > Cyprinidae > Sinocyclocheilus > Sinocyclocheilus anophthalmus. The sequence goes on along the minus strand of JADLZN010000988.1, from coordinate 68,072 downwards.
TTTTCCCTCTCAGGGCGAGGGGTGGTGACATCATCCTTTATCCCCCTGTGCTTTAATGGGGGGAGGAAGTGGGTGAGAGGTTAAAGAAGAGAGGGGGGCGAGAGAGAGAGAGCGTTCTGTGAGGCTGTGAATTGAGTGTGTTTGGTTCGTCTCATGTGGTCGTTACAGATCGTCTCATTGGCAAACACGTTCACACTGGGGCCTCCCAGTCACCCCATCTCAGCACCAAACCAGTGCGACTGTACTCGCTTCAGCAGTGTCATCTTCTGCTACGGGACGCCATTCAAATTCATTTGCAGCCTGTCAGCGAGAAAACACACCTCTCGTCATCTCCACCTTTCCTTCTGTGTCCTGAAACAATTTCACACCTGTGTTGTGTTTGTGTTTTGGCCGCGTGTGTGTCCTGCCTGCTCGAAAATGGCCTAGAGTTACCCGAGCGCCTGTTGTGTGTCAGCCAATCATCATTACTTCCTCCTGGCATTCAAATGAGGCCCCAAACATTAGTTTGCTTCTCTCGGGGCTGAGTGCTTTTCATTCAGGTTTTGTTCTCAGACCTCTTTACAAGAAATCAATGAGAGTTGTTAGTAATTTAGAGTCATTGCACATTAATGTAATTCATCGTTAATGTACCAGATCATCAGACTATTAGTAGTCTAATTCCTGGTGGTTTTTGTGATGATGATTATTATTATAATCACGTTTTATCATATTGGAGTCACCCACCATATTTTTTTAATAGCAGTAGGTCACTCAAGGGTATGCATAGAGTGATTTTTACCTAGGGTTTTACCACAGTTAACTACTGTGCTTTGTACTGTATCTTGACTTTTCTTTTTGATTTATTATGAACATTTATAGATTGTGCATGTATACAAAGTCATGTCGTAGGGTTCACTGTAAAAAAAAAAAAAAAAAAAAAAATTTTTTGCGTAAAACGTACTTATATAATCATTTTATCAGAAAAGACTCTCTCAGTCTTTCTACTTAAAAAGATTTGTTAATTCAATGTGTTATTTGCCATTTTGACAGATTTATTCAGGTTAACTGATCTCATTTTGTGTCTCTGGAAAATCTGTGGCATTGTACTATGTTGAATATCAGCATTTTTTGGTCTATTTGTTAATGAGGAATTTTTTTACTTCGAAATAAAAAACGTAGACCCTTGGGGTAAGATGGGCCACCAGAATTGGCACAGAAGCCCTTAAGTTGCATGTTGTTAGTGTTATTTTTACATTTAATACTTCTTGTAATTGATGGGGTTATTATTCAGTATTTCCATTAATTGCATGTACATTTCTGATATTTTTGCTTTTCATTGCAACTATTTTAGTGCAATCTTTCAATTTGCATTCATAGCGTTGCTATCATGGCATACCTTCACTTGAAATATAGACAATTAAATAAATCTCTACCTGTGTATATAAGTCATAGAAATTTTTTTTTTCCAATGAATGTATTTTTAATGGGATTATGCTTTGTCTGTCATCGGTTATTCAGCTATTTAACCTATGTCAAAATACATTACTGGCACTTAATATAAAACAAGTGAAAAAGTCATTTATACATCATCCTGCACATGCTAAACTTATATCTAAATGTTACAATTTAAATATAAATGCACATTGTTCTTAAGTGGGGCATCTTCCCCCCTTTAACAAATAAAAATAGAATTAGGACTTATAGAGCATGTCAGGCCTTGTGTTTGTTTGACTGTTGTGGATAATAGCCATTTATTATCTGTGCAACTATAGTGGAAAAAAATGGCACATGTCTAACAGTAACAGCTTTAATAGTGGTTATTGGAGAGCTGCTATTAAAAGGGCCAGTTTGTGAAAATTGCCATATTTGACAGAAATAAATATAATGACAGTGTTGTGATGTTCTTTGTCTATGGTTAAAAGTGAAATGTGTCATTTCTGTGCAACTAGTAGGATAACAAATAGTCATCTTTTTTATTTTATTTTGCTGCTTGCTATCAGGTTTGCAGATTAGGGTTGAAATACTCATAATTTGTGTAAATTTGTTTTCATCAGTTTTTTTTATTTTCCATTTCATTTTAATTTTAGTCCAATAAATTTGAGTAGTGATAATGTTGTTGTTTTTTTATGTATATGTATATATGGGTAACACTTTACAATAATGTTACATTTTAGAAATCTATTTAATGAATATGCATATTTAATGTATAAATATGCCTATGCATATTTATAGTTCACCTGACTTTCTTCTGTGGAATATAAAATAAGATTTTTTGAAAGATGCCTCTGTTTTGTTTTGTTGTTTTTTTTAATGGATGTCAGGAGTCACTAAAGCTGTTTGGTTACCAACATTTCAAAATATCTTATTTTGTGTTCTGTATACTCTGTAATATATACAAAATATTGCTGAACAACAGATTTCTCAGATCAGGAGTTATCAAAGCAAGCTTTTAGGTTGGGCTACTTTTGGGTTTACTAAAGTATTTTGCTGCTGTGGATGTGTTTTACGGCTTATCAAGTAGCTCTTTGTCATGTAATTTAGCGAGAGTGGGAATCGAAGTATTTGAACTTTATGATGATGTTAATGGCAGTAGAATAGGTTTCTCCTCTACCGCTCTGCGGTTACAGAGCTGGTTACGTTCCGGCGATTCAGTGGAGGAGACGCAATCTCTGAAATGGACAATGGGAAAGACGCTGCTTCAGTTCTGCCCTCGTACTGCTACCCCCCTATGTCCTCTCTTCCCTTCTCCGTCCTCTATCATAGGATAGGGAGCGATAGCCTCCTTCACACCTATGGCTGGTGACCAGGACCTGCCAATCCAGCAATCCGTGTGACAGCAGGCCCAGTCCATTATCTGGCAGGTAACGGTGTTATTGTTGATAACTAAAAATGATATCTATCTTATAAACAAGTGGAAAAAAAGGAAAGGGTGCTGTATGTAAGTTTTTGACTCTGCTAAAGCATAAAAATACCATAATATGAATATAGAAACATGCTAAGTTAACATACTTGTGTCTCAGCAAACAAGATACAGCCAGTTACTATACTTTTGATATATTGTGCGGTCCATTGTCAGAAAGTCTGTTTTTGTTTGGTCGGTGTGATTACCGTCCTGCCATACCCAGAGTATTTCAAACAGACCCGGGTTGCCCGTGGTGGAAAAACGGGCTTTATTCAGACCTGGAAACCAGCAAAGAAATGGGTCGGCGATCAGATTATACCACCTAAAAAGGCCTCGGCAGCGACTAAAAAAAAAAACTCTACGACCAGAGGGAATATTAACGCGCAGTAAATCAGCTCATAAACACAGTGTACGGCCCGGCGACCAACATTGTGAGTTGTGCTTTTCTTTTGCGTGTCTCATCTGGCAACGCGTGAGCTTGGAGTAGGAAGAGGGGGTGGGGATGGGAGAAACAACTATCTCCAATATTTTGAATTTGGACTGCAATACCCATTTCAACCACTAGCTGTCAATATGACATACTGCACCTTTAAGACTTCATTAGGCTTAAAAATGTGAAATGTTGCCTTGGCAGCTAGCTAAATTAAACAAGGTTAAGCGAAAGTACTAAAGTTACTAAAACGGAAATAAAAATAAAATGAAAGGTAAGAAATATTGAAAACAAAAACGGTTACTAAATTATACTAAATTACTCAAATTTTTAATTGCTAATCAAATACTAAAACTTAAAATGAAAAGTGAAAATGTAAAACTAAAACCTAATTCAAAATGTTAATGAAAATTTTAATAGTATATAACCTAAAGTATATCAAACAGCAATACCAACTTAGACCAAATGCTTTTTTTCCAGCAGAGAAGTAAGAGATATTAAGATGAATAACTTTAGAACAGCAGATATACTTAGAGTATGAGGTAATGTATAATTAACTCAGAGTCATCAAGGGACAATGTCACCTTTATTGATAGGCTTTATACCCTAAAGAGAAGAAAGATTTGTGTTTAAGAAAAGAGTAATGAAAAACATTTAATATTGTTTTGCAGTTTATCTGTCATACTGAAAATGGAAGGTCAAATTGAGTGCATTGCATTGTGGGATACAATATCACAGACTCTGTGTTTGGGTTGCTTACTGCACAGTTTAACACATGTAGTAAGTTATGTGGATATGCATAAATTGTATACTGTGTACATACTGCAAAGTTAGTGACTACTAGTATGCTATTCTGAATATCTCCAGACTAGATCACACTTTAAAAAGAAAGAAAAAAACATGGTCCAATAGTCTTTATTTACTTCTTTTTTTTTTTTTTTTTGCGGCGCTTTGCTTATGCAGCTATTTTGAATGACTTTGAATGGAATGGGCAATATACCACATACTAATGTCCGTGTGCGTTTACAGGGAGATCAGAGCTGTAGACGCTCAGCTTTACTGAAGGATGACGATCTACTAGAGTTTTACTATGAGGACACAAAGACAGTGTACGACATGTTCCAGAGAGGACTGCGGATAGCAGGTCTGTGTGATTTCTCTCTGAAAAGCCTGAAAACGGTTTGTATAAATATACAGCAAAACATTTCGAGTGATAGATCATCCGTGATACCAGGAGGAATTCGACGTCTGGACTCCGTTTCTCTTTCTTTTCATTTACTGCAGTGCTCTGCAAGACTTTTTCAGATCGATAATGCTTTTATCACATGCAGCTTCCTTCACTGAATGGATTGTACAATAGTTTCTTGGTCGATTGCTTGAGTTTGAAGTATTTTTGTGCTTGGATTTATGGAACATAGAAGCATTTGTGATGAGACAAAATAAAGAAGAATAGTTTTAGAACAGCAGATATACAGTAAATAAGAAGTCATTTACAATCAGATGGTCATTAAGTCATCTTTATTTATATAGCACTTTATAAAATACAGACTGTTTCAGCTCCAAAGTAATAAACAGAAAAATGTGAGAATCAGTGATGCAAACGTCATTGCAGCTTAGAAGACAATAGTGTCATTATTCAGCTCCGAGACAACAGAAAGTCATTAATAAACAAACTCAGACATGATGAACAGGTCGTAAAGCACATTGAACAGCATATCAGTCAGTTATACAGTTCAGTAGCTAGTAATCATTATAACGTATGTACTTGACCATAGTGTTTCACGAGTGACCAATCAGAATCAAGTATTCCAGAGAGCGGTTAGTAACTAACGTCTACTTGTGTTGTGAGGTAATGGGCCCGTGTCTCGGCTTCACGGAAACCCGGAGAGCACCTATCAGGGGATCCTATTACACTGAGGTGCGAAGCACTGCATGTTATAACGCTATTTATACTGTATAAATCAGTAATAACCACGCAGAAGGATTCTGGAGTGGTTTTCATGGTAATGGGCTTTGTAGCAGGTTGCAGAAAGGGCAAACGTGTTGGGATAGGTTTTGCGGCGAAGGGTTGCAAACCAAAACAGCAAAGCCGATGTGGGATCTTTGCACAAAACAGACCAGAGGTATATCATACACAGATTGATTTCTAATTCGGGTCTTTGTGAGAATGGAATTCTGAATCATAATTATCTTGAATAATTATGGTCAGGAGGGTTTTTAGAGGTCTTAAAGGGGTCATAGGATGCTACGTGCACTTTTACAATTTGTTTGAACTGAAATGTGTGTTGGCTTTGTGTGTACACAACCACCCTATAATGTAAAAAATCCACCCAGTGTTTTTTTTTAAAAAATCTGGTTAAATGTTTTCCCCTTCCTCAAATCGAGCCGATCTCAGATGCCTTTCCAATCCTAACAAGCGATTGTAGTGTAGTGACGTGACATGTGGCCAAGTATGGTGACAAATTACTCGGATATAGTGCTCCGAATTTATCCCATCCAAAGTGCACACACAAAGCAGTGAACACACACAAACCGTGAACACACACGGAGCAGTGGGCAGCCATTGTTGCTGCGGCGCGGGGAGCAGTGGGGGTTCGGTGCCTTGCTCAAAGGCACCTCAATCGTGGTATTGAAGGTAGGAGAGAGCGCGCTGTACATTCACTCCCCCCACCTACAATCCCTGCGGTACGAGACTCGAACCCGCAACCTATTGGTTATGAGTCTGACTCTCTAACCATTAGGCCAAGACTTAGGGTTCTGTTTGGAGTAATTAAGGAACAGCAGTCGTCATTTACTCCCGACATTTGAGCCGCTGAACTCGCAGTGGATTACTTTTGTTTCTGAAGGGAATGCGGCCCCGATCTACATAAATGCATTTATGTTCGCACAAATCATTCATGATCCAGCCTCATCTACAGAAGAAGTGAGTATAATGTTTTGTAATGAATCTTTGCAAATCGCCTTTCCTAATAATGTGCTAATTAGCAAGTTTCAGGATGAATGCAGCTAAAGTAAACACTACCATTGAGAAATTTTAACCAAGTTATGTTACAGACTTTTCATTAAGACCCTAAAGAATCATATCAACTTGTGGAAAATTGGCATCCTATGACCCCTTTAAGAATCAAATTCACCATTTTTCTGCCTCTGAAACGCATGTGTATATATGTAACTGCTTAAGACTTGCGTCTAAGACTTGATTGAAAATCTGGGATCTTTTGAGTCATTAAACCCTGACATTAAATGACTGGGAAATATTTGGCATCTCTAGGTCACAAAAGGTACAAAAGTTCAGAAGAAAACTGTCCAATGTCAGACTATATTAGTTATTCAAATATATTTTATCGGAGTATAATATTTCTACTCCTCTGAGAAAATAAATATTATGTTGATACCGTTGAAAATTCACGTTCTAGGCAACACTTTAAAATAAGGTCCTATTAGTTCACGTTAGTTAATGCATTACAATTAGCTAACAAAGAGTAATACATTTGTTAAACTTTGTTAATGTTAGTTAATAAAAATACAAATGTTTATTGTTTGTTGGCCCATGTCAGCTCAGTTCCATTAAAAAATATTAACAGATGGAATTATTCATTTTATTAATGTGTTATTAAATGATAAAATGAACATTTACTAATATTAACAAATGCTTTAGAATATTTTTTTATTGGTAAATGTTAACTAATGTAGTTCATATAGTTTTCTCCATTAAAATAGCCAAAGAAGAAAACGAACAAACAAAAACTGCAAAAGGTAAGATCATCATCAGGTTTTGCAAATGCTCAAGAGGGACATGCCAAATACTAAGTTATACTGAAATGCATCTGCATTTTTCAGTTGAAATTTTCACTTAAATTATGCTGACAATGCAGCTTGCAATGAGATATCAAATAAAAAAAGCAAAATAGAAGCATTTACAATAGTGGTCTAATATAATAGGCTTATTTTCACAAATCAGTTAATTCACTGAATGCCTGTGAGCAAAGTCACATTTCTGATGCTCACCAGCTGAGCAACTTCCATTGAGATGAATGGGAATGCTAATGGATTTCTCTAGGTAGGCTATATAATATCTGGATATTTCTAATATGTTGCTGTTTTGTTTGTCTCCCCCTTCTGGCTGCAGTGGGTCATTACAGAGATGGCTTGCTACACATTCTCCATGGCTCTGGTGCCTCTGTATGATACACTTGGATTAGAGGCCATGGTTCACATCCTTAACCTGGGTGAGTAATGATAATGCTTCAAAACGAAGTTGTGATGTTATCATTCAGATTTTAATCTTAATAGCACAGTCATTCTTGAGACATGGGACAAAACAGGTCCAGCAAGGGTAACTGCTATTAGCTTTAAAAATAAAAATATTTTCCATTTTAAATGTCATGAGGGATTAATAATAGAACGTATTTAACACAATTAGCACCTTTCAATTTAATTTTCTCCATTTATACCAAATATGCTGTTTTAATGTCCGTAACCCATCTAAAACTGTCCACAGAGGAGGGTTCAATCATTCATATGCAAAAAATGATGAAAAAGAGCTTGTTTTATCAAAAGCAACACTTAATAATATCTCCTATCAAAGCAAGGTTGTTTTTTAATGACACATGCATGTTTAATACGATTTTAAAGTTGCGTCCCCACTTTTTGTCAACACTGTCAGACATTCAATAAAATGTAATAAAATCAGGGAATATCAGGGGCAGCGGTCACTCTAAAGGACCCCCTTGCCACAGTTCACCTCTGCAGAGTACATCAGTGTCAGACAGGCTCTGCTAAGTTTCATAGTTTTAGAATATTGTAAATCCTAATGTTAATATTTCCTGTATCACAACCATTATATGTCAACGCCGTCTTCCAATTTCTGAGGAAATTTGAAATATTTAGATCATTTTATTCTTCTGAAGCAGGTTCCATTAACATCTAGCATCAACAGATAAAAATAAAATGGCTACTACATGAACTCCATTGGTTTTGTGAAAGAAATGCCAAATTTGTCAACACCGTCAGATGTCACCACCATAAGATTTTGTGTTCCAGTGATATATCAAAATACTTAAATGTGACTCTTGAATAAAAGCTTTATAAACAATAACATACTCACTGTTTGTTTTAATACAGTAATTGACTGATTCAATGATAGTTAAAATGACTACAAATTCAAGTTTTCGTCACCTCCGTCAGATGTGTCAAATCCGTCAGTTCTGTCACCTCCGTCAGATTAATATTTTGATAAAATTTCATTGATATTTTATATTAGTTGTGGATTTGTCGGTCACAGTTGAAAGTGAATCTGTCTGCTAACACAAGGAAAATGTGTTTTGAAATGTTAAAAACATCTTGAAGGATGTTAAAGATAAAGCTGAAATGATATTACACCGTCCAAGCTAAAAAAGCACATTTTGTTAAAAAAGAGAACAATTGGAAGGTTGTATCAAAGCATAGCTCAGTAGCTTAGTACATATAAGATACATAAATGTAGTTTCATTTGTCTGAGTACAAGGTTTTATTTTTTCAATTTTGCACCCTGTTTTGTCCCACTTCTCAAGAATGACTGAGCACTGTTTGAGATTCATCTCTCTTGTCTGGGATCTCTCTCCAGCGGAGATCTCTATGGTGATCTGTGATAAGGAGGATAAGGCAGAATCTCTGTTGAAGATTAAGGAGAAGGGAGTGACTACCACTCTCTCCTGTCTGGTGCTCTTTAACCCTTTCAGCGCCGCCCTGCTGGAGAGAGGAAGGAAGTGCGGTGTGGAGATACTACAGCTCTCACAGATTATGGTCAGGAATAATATTAATGCAACTCCAATGACACAAATCATCTTCTTCTTTCGGCTTCTTCCGATTAGGGATCACCGCTGCGGATCATCCGTCTCCATTTTGCTCTGTCCTCTGCGTCTTCCTCTGTCACGCCAACCACCCGCATGTCCCCCGTCACCACGTCCACGAGCCACCTAACTCCAATGACACAATATTAAATTAAATATCTTGTCATTTTCTACAATTTACTTGGATAACCCTTTTCCATTCTCTCTCTGACCCTTACAGTTAAACAGGCTTTTGACCATTATATGCAAGATTCTTAATAAATAAAGATTGTGTTGCTTATTCGGTACCGATGTTGTTCACACTGGCATTAATCAGGGGGGACCAAATTGCTAAATACTCATTAGTTATTGGACGGTAAACATGGATGCCATTTGTATGACTTTTGAGCTTTTGAGTTGTTAGTCTGCATGACATCAAGCTCATATTTCAAATGAGCAAGAAAAATCCTGTTTTTCCATAATATACTGGTCATAAAAACATGACCACACTGAAAAAAAAATGGTGTAGAATTTACTTTGAAACTATTTTCACTCAAAAATTGCAAACAGTACCTTTTATTTATATTTGTATATATAATATATATTATATATATATATATATATATATATATAATAATATATCTTAGATATCATTATAATTATATATATAAAAAAACTACACCGCGGAACAATTTGAATTACACATTAAATAAGTCGAAATAGTTATATACTTGTAAAAATTACTCTGATAATGTTGTATTTAGAACTTTGAAAATTATTTTTTTTTACATTGCAGTTAAAATAGTTGTAATGGAATAGGTTTGCTTTTAAAGGCAGAAGCTCTGTGGTTGATCTAAATCTATGTTTTCGCTTGGCAGGGCTCTGGGAAGAGAACATTTAAAGCTCCTGTGGTAAGAGCTCATTGTTTTCTTTTTTCCTATGATAACTTTCAGAGTAGCTTTAGCATGTTAAGTGAAATGACAGTGTTAATGTATTGGCTAACTAGATCTGCTACAGACTCTGCTGGTATTATTAAGTACGGAGACTTGCTACTGCCAGTGCACACAAATATGCTGCTGTGAACATGTAACGGATCATTCACACACAATGTTTTTGCACTAAAAATGTAAGTGATATAAAAAAAGCAAGTGCATTTTTTTCGAACCTTGAGCATGAATGCTGCACTTTTAGATGCAAAAACACTTCAAAAGATGCAATTTGCAAGTGTAACTGTCAAACACCTCCGTCTAGGGCAGTGGTTTTCAAACTTTTTACAGCGGCGTACCCCCTGGGGCATTTATCATTCTTCTGCATACCCCATCTCTTCCACTTAGACCGCAGTCACAACTTTTCTGTTAAAGGACATTATTTGCCGCCTTAAATTGATTTACAAGTGCATTTTTTTATACCTTTTATAGAGGCAAAGATTTTCTATCCTCAATTGTGTTATGTTTTGTCATATTCTTAACATTCCATTAAGTGTATTATTAATATAATAAATAAAGCAATAAATGATAGCGAATTGAAGTGATGGCCTACTTGTAGATTTAAAAATAAAACCGCCAATAGGTGGCGGCAAGTCACTGTCTTAATGCGCCGGGGTTTGGTCATTCATAACGAAGCGAAATGCAGTAGTTATGAATGGGTTATTAATCACTGACTCTCCAAATCGTTCAAAGCCTCAGATTCGTTCACTAACGAAACACCCGCTGTATGTTGCTTGGAGATGCACACCAGATGATACGGATTTCGGAACTATTATTATTTCGTTGCAAAATAGAGCAAACATGACAATATTCTGTTTAAAATGTAGGCAGCAGGCTACCGCAAAAGGTGAGGTAAGCTCATTGGATATCATGTATTTGACCGTTTACGGCACTCCCATTTTCCTGTTTTTACATTAGAAGCGGCATTTTGCTTGTCAGAAATACATGTTCGGTTTTAATGTTACTTTAAGTTGGGGTAGAATTAAGTGAATGCCAAAACTCAGAATTTTGTTCACGTACCCCCCTCCGTCACCTCACGTACCCCCAGTTTGAGAACCACTGATCTAACGCATGCTTGCGTAAAAAACAATGGGATGGCAGTGCAGTGGAATGCAAAAAAAAAAGCATTCTGTGTGATTGTGTGATCGGACCTTTTGCACAAATAGATGTACATAATATAGCCTGTAGCACATCTAGACAGGTGGTGCTGGGGGAGGTGGAGGGTGTCTGATGAACGTGATAGCGTGATACAGGGCCGGCTTACTGCGAACGCTGAACCAGACTGTTCAAATGTTGAGCAAGCAAGCTCATTGACTTCAAATATAGCAGAGATTGCTAGCAGATTACATATCAAAGACCATGCCATCTGAGTTAACTGAACTTATGGTCATTCCTGCACATTGATCGGTTGATTGTTGGATATTTAATTTATGTTTGTATTGGCTTCAGCCTCCTAAACCTCAGGATCTGGCTGTGGTGTGTTTCACCAGTGGGACCACAGGTACCGACCAGCAGACACCACAAACCCTGCTCACAGTATCGGATTAATTTTACCAGACATTTTTAATTTGTTATAATATATAACCAAATTAAATTGAGTTTAGTTGATTGTGTTACAGTGACCTGTGAAATTAAAACCCTTTGATACCATATCGTGGCCACGATGGTTAAATATTCGGGTTTAGATGTGTCTATTGTTTCATGTAGGGAAACCTAAAGGAGCCATGATCACTCACGGCAACATCGCCTCCAACACCTCCTCTGTCATCAAGATCCTTGAGGTCAGTTCAGAGAGTTTTGTGCTTCCTGTGTGTCTGCTTTCTTTTCTTTCTTGTCCTCCTTCAGCTTTTGACGTTTCCCCTTCCTAAACTTCATATCTCCATAGCTTTCATCTTATCTTCTGTCCCGTTCCTCTTCCTTCTGTTTCTTCTTTAATAGAGACCTTGTGTTTCCCGTGAAACCTCTTTCTCTTTGAAGTCCTGTTCATGAAGCTCTTTGTTCCTTTTATCTTCAGGTTGTGTGTTAAAATGGTGAAATGGGCTTCATGCTGTTCTCTTAAAAATGAACTGCTCCTTAAAACAAGCGCTACTGATGTTTTGCTTGGAAGTGAAATGCCAGTGAAAACCTGATCAGCTTGTCTAATCACAGCATGTATTGGCCATTTTAAACTATTTGTTATAGTTTAAACTATTTATGGTATATTTTACATTCACACTCGCTAGGGCTACTTTGTGATTCGTCAAGAGGATGTGTCCATCTCCTATCTGCCACTCGCCCACATGTTTGAGCGTATGATCCAGGTAACCCAGCCTGTTTTGATACTCTAACTCATTCTGACTCTGATCTTACCATTATTAATATAATTATTAGTATGATATTATTATTTCATCTGAAAAGATTTCCCTTGGTTTCATCTGAAAAGTCATGGTGGAAGTAGGTTTTGATGAAACATTGTGATGATCTGATGGTGTACAGTAAAATTAATGACATTTGTTCAAAAGTGTAAATAAAACCAAGTAGGTTTTACTGTATAGCATATATTAATCCTTATTAGGGTTGCAAAAATTTTTTGGAAACTTTCCAGGATTTTTTGGGAATATTCCAGGGATTTTTGGAAAGTTTCCGGAAATTTACTGGAAATGTTCCACCCTTTTGCAACCCTAATCCTTATTAATGTAAATGTCTACATAAACATTTTTAACATTTAAAATGTTATATAACTACATAAATTTAGCATGAATGAACTTATAAAGTAGTATATTTAATAGTATATTTACATTACATAAAAGTTTGGAATAAAGATTTTTTTTTTTTTTTTTGAAAGAAGTCTCTTATGCTCCCTAAGGCTGCATTTATTTGATGCAAAATACATTAAAAAAAAACGCAAATATTGTAGATAAAACAAAAGAATTTAGCAATTCTTACTACAATTTAAATAAACTACTGTTCTTTTTTAATTATATTTAAAAAATCAGTCTTCAGTGTCACGTGAACCTTCAGAAATCATTCTAATATTGCAGAATAATTATCAATTATTTTTGGATTTTTTTCTTTATTATTGTTAGTTATTTTTGCTGCTTACATTTTTTTTTTTTTGTGAAAATCGTTGTTTTTTTAAGATTCCCTTTGAACGAATGAGTCTTATAAGGAACAACAGTTTGTTTAAAATATAATATGTTTTAACATTGTAAATGTCTAGTGTCCTTTTGATCATTTTCTAAAAGAATATTTCTTCTTTAAAAATCTTACTTACCCCAACATTTTTAATGTAGTGTATCACAAAAAAATATAGACACACACACTGTTTCCAATATTGATAATAATAAAAATCACATAGCCCAGAATGATTTTCTGCAGTGACTGTGACACCCTGTCAAGACTGGAGAATATTCTGAAAATTCGCTTATGATCCCCTCGGATATAAATGACCTTTTACAACACCTATTTCAAATATAAACATCAATTTGTAATTTGTTTGCTCATGTTTTTCACGAATGTTCCTGTTTTATGTCGATCATATAAGTGCAGCTTTGGTAAGCAGAAGTGACTTCTTTCACAAACATTAAAAATCCTAATTATTCCAGACCTTTGACCTGTAGTGTGTAAATTAATATTATTAGATGTTATATCATGATACCTATTGCATAAATTAATGTTAATGAATTGAACTTTATTATTAAGTGTTACCTTTGATTGCATATTGACTGAATTCAAAACAAAATCCTCTCTTCTTCAGGTGTCGATGTTTTGTCACGGAGCAAGGGTTGGTTTTTACCAGGGTGACATTTCTCTGCTGATGGATGACATAAAGACCCTGAAGCCCACCTTCTTCCCTGTGGTCCCTCGATTACTCAACCGCATCTATGATAAAGTGAGTGCTACACGTCAGTGTTGGACACAAATGGAGAATGAGTGTTAACCCGCTCTGAAGTGATGAATGTCATATGTGTGTAGATTCTGGGCTCGGTTACGTCTCCGCTGAGGAGAGTCATTCTTCATTACGCCGTGAGGAGGAAACAAGCAGAGCTGAGCAGTGGAGTCGTGAGGAACAACAGCATGTGGGACCGACTGATCTTCAATAAGATACAGGCACGTCTCTTTCACATCAACACCAAGCTGCAGTTATTGAAAGATTTGATGAAAAGTGCCCCCTTGTGGATATATGCGTTATATTCGTGACTTGATTACTTTTGGCCAGCAAAAATCAGTAACGTTTGTTCATTTCCTTCATTCATATCGTCCCTCTCCTCTCTCTCTCTCCTCTCTCTCTCTCTCTCTCTCTCTTTTTCTTCCTGTAGGCCAGTCTGGGTGGAAACCTGCGATTTATCCTCACTGCATCCGCTCCGATCTCTCCGACTGTCCTGTCCTTCCTCAGAGCCACCCTCGGCTGTCTGGTGAGTCCTCATCTAATAACTATTCAATATCATATTAAAGTACTCAAAGGCTTTTTTATTCACACGCAAATGCTTTTTCATATCGGTTAAGCAAGGCTATGAAAAATAATTTTTGTAACAAGTAAAGCTGAAATTAAATGTAAATATGACCTCAAAAGAAAACTGAAATTCAACTTCAATAAAGGAATAAAATCAGAAATGTTGCTTTGGCAGCTAACTGAAACAAAATAAGTTCAAGTTGAAGTTACTAAAACTAAAATTGAAATAAAATAAAGCTAAACAGAAATATTGGTTACACTTTACAAATAAGGTCCTATTAGTTAATGTTAATGTGTTAAAATTAGTTAACAGTGAGCAATTCATTTGTAACATTTATTTATTCGTCTTTGTTGACATAAGTTAATAAAAACGCAACTTTTCAATGTTAGTTCGTATCAACTCAGGTCCATTAAATAATATTAACAGATACAACTTTTGATTTTAATAAACTTAGTAAATGATGAAATTGACATGAACTAAGATTAATAAATGCTTTAATTATTTTTCACTGTTAGGTAATGTTAACTAATGTAGTTAATGACTGGTTAACAAATCAAATTCGATGATTTTATTTTTCTGACAATGACAAAAGCACATAACGTTTACTAAGCAACGAAACAAAAGATTAAACTGAATATATTATATATACATCAAAATACAGAGTTCTGGCATGAAACTCTAGATGGTGCAGTCCGATAGGTCTAACTCAATCTGACCTAATGACATCATTATCACATGGCAGCTGATTGGTTCTCTCCTGTATCGGGAGCCAATGAGCTCCAGCTGCTCAGCATTCAAATATATACTAGTTGCTTGCCGTGTCAGTGCAGCTTGCTTCCAGAAACCTCCCTTCCCAGCTCCACCTGTATATAGATCGACTACGAGGTTGTGCTGTAGCTATAAGGG
Source organism: Sinocyclocheilus anophthalmus (assembly GCA_018155175.1). NCBI lineage: Eukaryota > Metazoa > Chordata > Actinopteri > Cypriniformes > Cyprinidae > Sinocyclocheilus > Sinocyclocheilus anophthalmus. The sequence continues at coordinate 52,626 of JADLZN010000988.1, read as the reverse complement.
GGTTTTTCATGTATGTTATATTTGCAGCAGAAATATTTCTTACATTCTCACAGCATCATGTTGTGGATGTATTGGCAGTAGCAACAGGTCATAGCAGATCTATTCCGCCAAGACCAAACACATTAACATTGTCAAGTACATTTTATGGCAATCTCTCATGACAGAAATATATATATATATATATATGCATGTACATATTGGTGATATTCACCAGTATTGGTCGTGATATTGACAGGCTTTGTTTAATATGGTTTCAGATTTTTGAGGGTTATGGGCAGACGGAGTGCACCGCTGGATGTACCTTTTCTATGCCTGGTGACTGGAGTGCAGGTTTGTGCTCATGTGTCTTTATAGGGCTGCTTTAGTTATGAATGACATACTACCTACTAGTTTTGAAAACGTATTATGCATGGATACCCAGATGACCTGCTACATCAGCCAAAATGTGCAGTGTTTGTCATGATTGTTTCCAGTGTGAACCATGATAATCCATGATTTTATCACTCAGACAGTATTTCAGATGCAACACATTTCATAAAGAACTTACTTTGCCAGCGTTAAAGTAAGTTCTATGTAGTATGCATGTGTGTAGTATGAATGCAATCCAGACATTATACATCTACCATGTTGGCTTTGTCAAGTGATCTGCCAGCGTCATTTGTCTCATGTTTGTGAAATTCATGCGTCATGACTCCTCTCTCCACAGCCTTATGGGACAAAGTGCCCAGAAAAAGTTGGCGATTCTGATACTTTTAGCCTACTTTTTGTTGGTATGAATGCTTTGAATTCAGACATACTATTCATTTCATATACATCTTTTCACCTATTATATTGTAGGGAAGAAGGCCGATTCGAATGCAGGGATTAACTTTAAAGCTTTCGTTGAATTCAAAATGTTAAATTGCCATATTTATTTCTGCACATGCTTAATCAAATATGCAGCAGAATAACGCGGTCATGTGACTATTGTTGCATAATGTGCTTTGTTTCACATACATCACCATTCAAAATTTGAGGTTGATCAGATTTATTAATGTTTTTGAAAGAAGTCTCTTCTGCTCACCAAGGCTGCATTCATTTGATCAGAAATACAGTAAAAACAGTAATAATGTGAAATGTTATTACACTTTTAAATAATTTTCTTTTTGAATGCATTTTAAATGTATTCCTGTGATGCAAAGCTGAATTTTCAGCATCATTACTCCAGTCTTCAGTGTCACGTGATCCTTCAGAAATCATTCTGATATGCTGATTTTCTTATTATCAATGTTGAAAACAGTTGTGCTGCTTAATATTTTTGTGGAAAACATGATACGTTATTTTTCAGGATTCATGAATAGAATCTTCAAAAGAACAGCATTTATTTGAAATATTAATCTTTTTGTAGCAATGTCCTTACTGTCACTTTTGATCAATTTATTGTGTCCTTGCTAAATAAAAGATAAAAAAATAACAACTGACAATCCAGTATATACTACAGTATGCTAGTGTTCACCTGTGATTCAGCTACTGTTCTGAGGAATCATGTTAGGTATGTTTGTCCCGGTCGGATGTGTTTTTTCAGGTCATGTCGGAGCTCCTTTACCCTGCGCTATGGTGAAGTTAACCGACATCCCAGACATGAACTACTATGCCAAGAATGGAGAAGGAGAGGTCAGTATCTGGATCACGGTGGGAAATGAACCCACCAACCAAACATGGATACATTTTCTGCAATTAGGGGGAATTTTGGGCATCATCTACCAACAATTGTGCAAAGTGACCCATAACATGGGCCTTACTATATGAGGGTTTCTGGGAAAACTTTTGACAAATCGATGAGCTAAAATGAATAAACTTCCCTATGTCATTTAACACTTTTGGTGTCTTATACGTGTCAGATCTGCATCCGGGGTCACAGCGTCTTCCGAGGGTATCTGAAGGATGAGGAGAGGACCGGAGAGGCTCTGGACGCTGACGGCTGGCTTCACACTGGAGACGTGGGACAGTGGCTGCCGGTGAGACCCTTCAGCTGTTTCAAATCCCTTATCACATGCTATTTGTATGCGGCATATATTTCACCTTTAAAGGGTTAATTCACCCAAAAATGAAAATTCGGTTCCCTCAAGCTGTTCCAAACCTGTATGAGTTTGTTTCTTCTGCTGAGCACAAAAGAAGATATTTTGAAGAACGTGTGTAACCAAACCAAAAGCCATTGACTTCCACTGTGTGGAAAAAAAAATACTATGGAAGTCAATGGGAAGCAGCAACTGTTTGGTTACACACATTCTTTAAAATATCATCTTTTGTCTTCAGCAGAAGAAAGAAACTCATACAGGTTTGCAACAACTTGAGGGTGAGTAAATGATGACAGATTTTTCATTTTTGATCCATCTGTCTCTTTAAGACTCTCTGAATTGAGACCCCGTGTGAACATTTGCCGTCTCTCTGGTCTTTCAGAACGGGACTTTACGCATTGTAGACAGGAAGAAGCACATCTTTAAGCTGTCCCAGGGCGAGTACATCGCTCCCGAGAAGATCGAGAACGTCTACACTCGCTGTGTTCCTGTTCTGCAGGTCTTTGTGCACGGAGATAGTCTACAAGTAAGTGTACACACTTTTAAGTACAGCCGTTTTGGGCATCGAGCTTAAACGGTATCCTTCTGTTTTCAGTGCCGTCAAACTGACTGCAGTCCTTGTGTTTCTCTGTGTGTTTAGTCTTATCTGATAGGAGTTGTAGTTCCAGACCCGGAGGTGTTTGTCGACTGGGCCAAAGAAAGAGGGGTCGTTGGATCATATGAAGAGCTTTGTCAAAATCCTGTGAGCTTTAATGCCTTACACGATACACACACAAATTTAGCTCCCTTTTGGACACCAGTTTGTCACCAAACTACATTAGCACTTATGCACACACGGGTATTGTCTCATCTTATTTGAGACTCGTAATAGTTTTTAAAGGGATAGTTCACCCAAAAACAAACATTTGCTGTTAATTTACTCACCCTCAGGCCATCCAAGATGTTGAGTTTGTTACTTAATCAGAAAAGATTTGTAGAAATGTAGCATTACATCACTTGCTCAGCAATGGATCCTCTGCAGTGAATGGGTGCCGTCAGAATGAGAGTCCAAACAGCTGATAAAAACATCACAGTAATCCACTCCAGTCCATCAGACTGTCTTGTTCTGATGAGGATGAGTACATTTTCAAGCAGATTTTCATTTTTGGGTGAACCTTTCCTAAACCATTCAAACTGGATGGCATGCTCATGCACACATTCAAATGACATTTCTGGCAGGATGTGAAGAAAGCTGTGCTGGAGGACATGACGGCAGTGGCGAAGGAGGCAGGACTGAAGTCATTTGAGCAGGTAGAGGAGCATTCTGGGTCATTTACAGCTCAACAGATAGTGTGTCATTTATCTGATAAATGATTCATCATGCATTGTTTTTAAAGATGTATAGTATAGAAATACATTTACAAAGGAGGTCAAGCAGGCCAGAGAGCAGCTTGCATTTTTGTTAAAGCACTTGCATAAAATATTAAAATATGCATTACTGCTGTTGTGAAGTCGTGGTTAAGCTAATTTTCAAAGCGGATGATTTTTTTGTTATGTCTTGCCAATGTAATTCCTGTGGGTGGAGCTGGTTCCATGTTAACCAGGGGTCTTCAGCAGTGGTCTGCCAATTATTGCAATCTAATTTATTAATATTATTATTTTACACCAGTGGTTCTTAGGCAAACTTCCAAGGGGGCCTAAAAATTACTTTAAATGATTCAAAATAAGACAAAACATGGATTAAAATAAGCCAAAGTAACTAAAAATCTATATATTTCTTATTTTAATTCACCCCCTCAAGAACTGTTTGTTTCCTTTGAAGAAGTTCTCCTTTTCCAGTCTTGGAAAACCTGAATATATGACGTTATGAATGTTAAAAATTACATTTTTAATAATTTTTCTAATAATTCCAAGCTCTATATTATTTGATTAGGTAGAAATTGAGTAACAAAATATTTTTTTCTTTTAAAGGGCTAGTTCACCTAAAAAATAAATAGAATTTTCATCATTTACTCACCCTCATGTGTCATAACATTCCAAACCTATAAGACTTTTGTTCGTCTTCAAAACACAAATGAAGACATTTTCAATGAAACCTGAAAGATTTCTGTCCCTGCATTGTAAATTCATGCCTCCAAAACGTGGACACTTCCAAAAGTTCATGAAGAGATTATGAAAGAAATCCATATGAATCAAATGGTCAAGTTTTCTGAAGAGACATGATTGTTTTATATGATTGACAGATCTATTTTAGACTTTTATTCTACATATTAACTTTGATGAACGCACATACATAGATCACATCAAATATGTGAAATGGAAGCTCAACCGTACTTGTTTGAAAACACATTTGAGCTTTGCATGAGTTGTTGTTGCAAGTATTTTTGAGCGTTTTTGGGTGAATTATCGCTTAATCCTTATCCAGTAAATAATAGAACCTTGATACGAATGAAAGATTAACAACTATTAAGGAAAGTCATGGAGCCTTTGGATATTGCAAACAATTGAAGGCATTGGAGTCAAATGTTAAGAACCACCGTTTTACACCAAATATATAAAGCTGGATTTTGTTGATGTGTGTTCATGATTATCCACTGTATATCAGAGCGGAGCTTCTGTTTCAGCTGCTTTCTCTCTCTTTCTCAGGTGAAGGACTTGTATTTGCATGCTGAAATGTTTAGCGTGTCAAACGGCCTCCTCACGCCGACCCTGAAGAGCAAGCGTGTGGATCTCCGGCGAGCCTTCAGCGAGCAGATCGCACAGATGTACAGTAAATCATCCATATAGACCTCACACGCTCTCCACATCACATTATCCAGTGACTTTCTCGAAAACATTTCAACTTAACAAGACTTGCTAAATAAGCCAGATGCTATACTGACAAGAAACTGTTCTCCGTAATTTATGATAAATCGTCTTGAAGACTGAGTGAGGTCTTCTCATGTAGTGATCTAGGTCATTTTAGACCGCTTTCAGAGTTTGAACTGAGGTCATGTAGGCCTGACACAGACACACTCCATCCTAATACACAGTTCAGGAACATTCGATTTGCGAACCGATGAACTTAACGGAATGAATAGCTTTACACTAAGTAGATGTTTTAGAGTTTGTAATTATGAGGTTGAAGCTGCACCTCTAAAGAACAATCGGTATGAATTTCAATGCTTCATTTCATTTGTTGTGAAATGAAATGACTGTGCGACAGTCTGTAAATGAGCGTTTTCAACTCTAAATGTTTGACTAATTGCAGCTGATAGAGATGTACTGTATTTTACTTCATTTTATTGACAGAAGAATAAAGACAATGCCTTATTACAGATTTTCCTTTGTATACCAATCACAGCTCTAACGGACACAATCTATAAAATCACAGTTGTTGTTTGAACTGCAGATCTGATCAGTTCACGTGGATGTCGTGTGCTGAGCCGTTGCTTACAAAAATACTTAACTGGTTCATTCACAAGTGAATCACAATCCTGCCCAGACTGCAATGAGTGTACTGGACATCATAAAATCAGGAGACAAATGGTGAACGTCCACAACCAATTTACTGTAAGAATGTTTGACAAACAACAGCAAACAGGTTGTTCAAAGGAAAACTATTTGAGAAATTGAAAGACACATTTTTGGAAATCATAAGGCTGTGGTCCAAAGTCTTAGAGACAATGTTTTAGATTATTTCAGAAGCAAAGCAGGAATGTGAAAACACTGTGTAATGCTTACATTGTTTCTTGGTAGACTTGCACTGAATTCAGGTTAACATCTAACAAGGCACATTAATAATCCAATTGAAATATAGTCAAACTCAACCAATAATATGTACAATCAAGGCTCTTCCAGTTTCAAAACACTAGTGATTGTCAGCAACTGATGCTCTTCACAATGTTGACATTGAGATGAAAATGTGTGGCTTAAAAAAATCGTCCCTTGTGTAATATGGCTGTAAGACTACTGGTAAATAAACCGGTCTTTCCTTCATTACAAATACAGTGAACACAAACACAGGTCAGATAAAAAGCGGGGGGGGGGGGAAAGAGAATACATGTAAGAGCGGCGACTGGGAACGGGTAAGGAGTTGCTCGTCACAAGTTTGGAGGGTAAACCCATGGCAGAGTATCATTTAAATGCATGTAGTACATCACAGAATCCACATCAGCGCTGGTCTCTAGAAACTAAGGCTAACATGATTTCTGTTAACGGACTGTACTGTAACATATTTCCAAGATATCAATCATCAACAATTCTCTGCACTATTCGCGTTACATTCTTTTCTGAAGATACTTTTAAAAAGCTGAAGAACATACTATTGTAGTGTTTGAACTACCGACAGCAAATGAAATGTTCATTGTGTATAGAAAACGAAGTTTTAGCATATTATAACTTGAATATGAATTTGGCCTCTGGTGAATGGGAAAGCTTTAAGATTAACATGTAAATGATCTGTTAGAAATGCAATCGTTGGTCAGTTGTAGTGACTGTAATGACAAAAAGAACTGACAAGAACAGAAAAATTAAACACGGGAAGGTTTGATTAGCAAAAAGTAACTGGAAAAAGGTACAAACGAAACGAAACGAAATTACATGCTTATATGAGAATCTGAACAGGTTTAAAACGTTTTACAGTATCATTAGTGTTTTCTGATGGCTTCATCTGTCAAAGATCTACAAAACAAGACTTCTACATTATCAACAAAAAAACGAATAAATAAATGTTGACATGACTTCATTAAAACGGAGTAAGACGTTTTGTGTCTCAGTCGTCGGCCACGATGGACAGCGCGCGCAACTCGTTCAGTTTGGCCTCGTTCTCTTGCTTTCGCTGTTCATCTGTCAGAGCGCTCTGGTCAATCTGATCCGTCAGTTCAGTGAAGATATTGTGCGTCTCGGTAAAATAGGCCACCTGACAGAAAACAAAGGGAAAGATGGGCATTATGTCTGGTACACCGGATCACTTCAAGCCACACCCTATTACGTCCCAGGGCTAGTCTAGAAGGGATGGACCTATGAGTGGCCGAACATAAGGAAAAAACTTTAAATGGCAACACTCAGGACGATGGTAGGGACCGTCAGTCATTTGTCACCCTTTCCACAACCCCACCACACAAGCCACTTAGTGAATTAATGCACATTAGTGGTGTAATTGGTCATTTTTATGTATCTTATCTTCATGCAGTCACAGGAAATGATGGGAAAAGTAGTTTTGCAGTACAATATAGTAAAAATACAGCTGCATATGATCAATACCACCTAGCATCTGACATGATTCATAATGGACACGCCCTAAAAAGTCAAAGCCATGCCCTTGATTCACACACCTTTGAGTTGGGAAACGCAACAAAACCCCCAAGTTTACCATTGACAATTACGCCACTGTGGTGGTCGTCATCCTGTACATATGTACCTGGAGCACAAAAGCAGTCATAAGGGTCAATTTTCAACATCATCTGAAAGCTGAATAAATAAGATTTCCATTGATGTGTGGTTTGTTAGGATCGGACAATATTTGGCCGAGATACAACTATTTGAAAATCTGGAATCTGAGGGAGCAAAAAAATCTAAATATTGAGAAAATCGCCTTTAAAGTTGTCCAAATGAAGTTCTTAGCAATGCATATTACTAATCAAAAATTAAGTTTCGATATATTTACAGTAGGAAATGTACAAAATATCTTCATGGAACATGATCTTTACTTTAATATCCTAATGATTTTTGGCATAAAAGAAAAATCAATCATTTTGACCCATACAATGTATTTTTGGCTATTGCTACAAATATACCCCAGTGACTTAAGACTGTTTTTTTGCTCCAGGGTCACATATGATGATTCTGACAGGACACAGCCCTGACCAACCTAAAATAGAAAATGACTGCATATCTGAGGCCATTGTTGGGTTTAATTTGTATATGAAATCACTTTATGCTAAATAAAGAACTTGACTTTCACAAACAAGGGATTTTCTTCACTCCCGCTCAAAAAGGAAAACCAAACTCATCCTATGCTACGGCACAGAGATAATGCTCGTGGGTAGCAGGTGACCCTGATCTTCTGCGATCGTTGTGTGAGCGAGCGAGTGTCGGCTGAAAGCTTTCTTGACACGTCCCGCCCCTACTCTTCCCCCGGCCCGTGAGTCAGGGGTCCCGCGAGAGACGCTTTGATGATTAATAGCCTTTAATCACATTACAAGACTCCAGGAGGAGTGGGCCGCCATCGAAAGCACTGGGAAATACAGCTGCTCGGCTCGCAAACCTACACACAGCACATTTATTCAAGCTGCTTACTGTATGTGTGTGCTCACAAACAAATCCACTTCTACTATAGCCTTAAAATTCTTTAAACATTCTCAAGACAATACGAGCGGAGTTTGTCAGTGCAAAACTCGCCACCATGTTGCTAGGGTGTTGCTACAGTATGTTGTTTTTAGTAAGTATTTTTTAGCATGTGGTTCTGAATGGTTGCTAGGGGGTTTCTTACTGGTCCACCTCCAAGTCACCTAATTTTAATATTTTGTTAAAGGGACAATTCACTAAAAATGTAATTCCTGACATCATTTACTCACCCTTATGTTCGTCCAAACCTGTATCTTGAAAGAAAATTTTGACTTTAAGTTCATACAATAAAAGGCAAGGGAGTGCAAAACATAATATTAAACCCTACTGACTTCCATTATACAGACAAAACAAAAACACAAAATAAAATCCAATTATAAAGGTATGTCGCAAGTCATACGAGTTTGGAATAACATGAGGGTGAGGGTTAACTATAACTGTAAGGGTATGTACAAATCACTGACCCTAAATATGAGCAATATTAACAGTGACACTTCATTTAGGAATACCACTATAAATGTTTCTGAAAAGAAGAGGCCGTAAACGCAAAGTCTGAGTGGCTAAAGTCTGTCTATAACATGGGGCGATCAATCTTAAAAGCCATTTCCTCTTTGGTCTTGTTAGCTAGAGATACGCAGCAGAATTTCGATTGATGAATGCAACTCAACTCCATTGTTCACATAAGAGCCATTGAGTTCAGACACCCACGGATTGCAAAGACACTTTTTAGGGTTTTTGTAAGGCACATGTATAAATGCGGCACCAAACTCCGTGATGAAGCACATCTCTTTTGAATAGATTGTGTAAACTGCCTCTGGGATTGCTCGAAATGACTTCAGACTCTAATCAAAGACTCCACGCTGGCCGTCAGTGGCACTCTGTGATCTATGAGAGGCCAGTTCCTGCCCAGTGCTGAATGGAAGCGGATACTGGTCTGTCCTGTTTATGGTGGTCTCACCACATGAAGAGCGGAGAGGGGATCTGTTTGCCGTGCAGCACGTGGGGCTGGAAGGAAAACTAGTTCAGAGGAAAATCCGCCTTGGACCTGTCAGGGATCAATCAAAACAACCAATGAATGATGCCGCCACACACAAGCTAAAACGCAGGTACGGCACCGTATTTATGTCTCCGCTTCAGGCGGCACGCCCACAGACGGTTCAATGAGCCTTACAATACATGTTGCACAGACCGGAGCTTTATTAAAACGGCAAGCTCTAATTTGATTGGTTGGTCTTACACTCTTAAAAATAAAGGTGCTTCAAAAAAATTTTCATCCAAAAAGTCAAAGGTTCTTTAAAAAACCATCTCTTTCTTACCTTTTAATAATCTGAAGAACCTTATTTCGCCACAAAGAACCTTTTGTGAAACAGAAAGGTTCTTCAGATGTTAAAGGTTCTTTATGGAACCATTTAGACAAAAAGGTTCTTCTATGGCATCGTGAAGCAGTGTAGGCTTTTGGGAGTTAAGGTCTGTAGAAACTACAATTCAAATATTTAAGTTTGTGTGTTTCGTGCCATCATACGTTTCAGTAGTTTAAGGCAGTTAGTAGCAAGAAAACGTGGCATCCTCAAGAACTGCAGAATACTGATTCAGAGTTAAGTCCATTAAACAATCGGTACTTATTACTTTCAGATGGAAGTATATTCTGACCGCAAAGTCAACACACATTTCCAGTCATTCCTTTGCTGCTGTCTGTTTAACTATTTGTGGAGACAGCTGTGCCATGATTTGAATGAGATACCACACCAATCTATTATTGTGGTTTCGTCGATTTTAGATTTATTGCCCTTTAAAAATCACACACAGAAAAAACAATCAAACTGTGGTCTTCGTTGAACAAATCATACAGACAGACCCTTCCTGTTTAAGCGGGTGATTCTTGACCAGAAAAAAGCTTCAAAGGGAATTAGTATTTATGCTTCTGTCACACACACACTAATATATTCCAAACACATGCCTAATTAACTAATTAAACATATACACACAAATTGTAACACACTGTCTACACTGTAAGCCACAGACATCCAAAACTGAGTCTGTCTACACATTAAGCATTACATCACCTCAGAATACTCAATAACCACGGACCAATAAGCTGTAAACACAAGGCTACCTATTAAGTGTCAATAAAGTGAACGCAAAATTTGGTAAACATGTTTCAGCATTGGAATGGAAATCCATTTAGAACAATTTGTAAAACTGTCCATTCATCCATTCTTTACACCACTTGTCCTCTGTAGGGTTGCAAGGATGCGGAAGCCTGTCGGCCAAGGCCGGGAAAAACGGGATGGATGGCCAGTCCATTGCATGGCTAAAGCTAAAGTACACTTTCCTTATTCGCATTCCACTGCAGCTTGAGGACATTAAGCATGATAGAATTTTTATCATCACCACAGTCCGCTGTTGTTGTCCAGGACAACAACACGTGTGAGTAATTTGGGTGCTCAAAAACAAAAGGTCTAATAGGTAGTGTCAATAGACTAAACAAGTCCATCAGCGCTCACGGTCAAAAGAGAATACTCTGTTGGAGATGTAACGGAACATGGAAAATGAAGTATTGCCAGGACTTAAACTCAGACATACACGCATTCATATTCACACCAACTGACAATTTAGTGTTTTCAATTAACCTGACCTGCAAGTCTTTGGATTACGTGGGAAAACTCAAGGAAGTTGGGACATTATTGCTGTGAAGTCACAGTGCTCCTTGTAAAGTTGTTGAGCCACAAGAATTGTTGAATTTGATGCACCATCATTAGAACACAAAGCATTTCTTGAGACCCCGGCATTCTCTTCATTCCAACACACTCTGCCTAGCTCAGGGGTTTCCAACCCTGCTACTGGAGAACTACCTTCCTGCAGGCTTCAGTTCCAACCCAGCTCCATCACACTTGCCTATAATTTTCAAGTAATCTTGAACACCTTGATTAGCTGGTTTAAGAGTGTTTGATTAGGTTTGGAAGTAAACTCTCCAGGATGGTATCCCTCCAGGAGCAGAAATGGCTACTCCTGGTCCAGCAGTTTCTGAAAGACAGAATGTGTCCTATGTAAACGCCCAATAGGGTGACAATGTAATTATCTGCATCATTCACTTTGAGTACATCACCATGGGGAATCAGTGTTTGCTGAATGCATCTAGAGTAGACACAACGCATGTATTGTTGAACAGGTTTAGACCATTTCATAACACTGAAACTGCACTCAGAGTAACAAATGACTTGCTCTAGTGTTGCTGGACCTTAGTGCTGCCTTTGATACTATCGACCACAACATTCTCTTGGATAGGCTCAACAATTATGTTGGAATTACTGGGATTGCATTGGCATGGTTCAATTCGTACTTATCTGGCCATTATCAATTTGTAGCAGTTAATGAAGAGGTATCATATCGATCACAAGTTTTGTATGGAGTACTGCAAGTCTCAGTACTAGGACCGCCATTGATTTTCACCCTGTACTGACGATGAGGTTTGTGAATATCATATTTCGTATGAGTCCAAAGAGTTCCCACTCGTACGAGGTCAAGACTCAAAGAACTCAATGCAGTGACTTCTGGGAAACCAGTCTGCGGGTGTAAGTTTGGCTCATTCTGTGGCCATCCAGGATGTACGTGCATGTATCTCTCTTTAGGCCAAATTTCTATTTGTCCTCATCCCCTGATATACAAGTCTGTGTGTTTGTGTGTGAATGACTCAGCAGGATGAGGGACTCTCAGCATGACTGAATGTTTGGTGAGTCAAACTGTGTCTACTACTGGAAACATAAACCCAAACTGTCTGATCTGATGCCCATCAGATACAGAGGGGGGTAGCGTCTCCACACTGCACCTATAGTAATAAGGCCTGCGGTCTCAGGAGTCCACCTACACCCTCTATCTGACAGAGAGACACCCTCCTCTACCTCATCACAGAGAGCTGTTGGTTACTGTGTCTTGGAGTATGTGGGTTTTGGAGGTATGGCACTCCGGGTTACAGAAAGCGCTTGACGAATGAGACTCGGTCATCTGCTAGGCCTCTCTCTCACTCTCTCTCTCTCTGCTGCCCATCTGTTAGCTGAAAGCTTGAGGAAAGACTGCATTTCAGGCTTGATCTATGATCAGCTTAATACATTCATGTGTTCATTTATTTATAACCTTTATTTTTTCCACAGAGCACCCACATCTGGTTTTCAATAGAGCAAATGACAAAAGCGTAACATCACAAAGTGTCGCTACACAAAAACAATCACAAAAGACTGTTGTCTCCATAAAGTTCGCAATGGTTTTAGCTAAAGGAAGTTTGATGTTGTTGTTCCATCCATGACATTTATAAGCTGAATTCAATTGCTGTTTACTAGTCCATACTAGTAGACCAGAAGACAAAATCAGCTTCTAGATGACTCCAGTTTCAGACATGTACACCTTGTTATCAAATAGACCGTTCCAGTTCTGGATGCTGATTGGTTAATACAGCGCTCTAGTCTTGCTAAAATACATATAAGTGATGTACAGTCAGATGGTCACCATCTCAAAAATAACTGACTGGGTCATAAGCCACTTTTTTAGGACTACTGAAAGGTGAAAATATATGATTATAGACTTAAAAATAAAGGTTCTTCAAGTGATGCCATTGAAGAACCATTTTTGGTTCCTCAAAGAACCCTTCAGTGAACAGTTCTTAAAAGAAGCATTTTTTTTTCTAAGTGTGAAGAACATTTCATAATCTAAAGAACCTTTTTTCCACTATAAAGAACATTTTGTGCAGAGGAAGGGTTCCATGAATGTTACAGGTTCTTGATGGAACCATGCCAATAAAGAATCTTTATTTTTAAGATTGTTGGGATGGAATTGAGATGTGACACAGGCCAGATTCCAACATGCATGCCCCACCAAGTGGCTTGTCATCTCTCTGTGTGTATGACGCCATTGTGTTTGTCATCATGATGGCTGTTTCTTGTTTGGTTAATCCTTCTCAGGCTAATCAGATAACGCAAAATCAAACCTATTAACACTTGACATTCACATTAAGAATAATTTTCTAATTAAGTAAAAGTATAAACCAAAATGGTTTTAAATGTCATTTAAAATTTACAAAGAGTACTATTTGGGTAAATCACACAACACCAGTCAAAAACATTTCAGATGTGAAATCATATTTTGATTACTGTAATATATCAACAAAAATGCTGTTGTTCATACATAATTTAAATAGTAATCAAATAAATGTAGTTGTTTTCTTATAAGACAATTTTAATAATAATAATAATAGCAATCATTTTCACATTACAGTACTGAGACGTGAGAGAGGCACAATCTTCATGAAAATGTAATTCATCTGTTATACCAGACCTATATAGTTCATGTTCAAGTAGACAGCTAGGAGAAGCTCTCTCTCAAAACTATCAAGATGGCATTTTTTAGGATCACGGGGCACTGGATCAGGTCCTGACAGACTCAGACCTGACAGATCTCGACTGCCTGCTTTGCCCTGAGCCGTTAAGATTATGGCTTTTAAATATGTGATTAACACACCAAGAAAAGACCTGCCTGGACTATTCAGCTTTAACACCAGCTCACAGTTAAGTTAGTGTTGTAAAACACTCTGTAAAATAGGTTATATCCACCGTACTTACAGGATACTTGACTCAACAGGCAGATGACAGCAGAGGTGATCCTTTAGTTTAAAACTTTACTATTGTTTATGCTTCTTAATGCAACTATATTAAAGTTTAAGTCCATGTGTACTGATATCATATGTGATGTCTGACTAGACTGCATTATCTCCACTTATACACACACCGGTGCATCTGTATGAAGATGAATTCATTATTTATTAGCCAGGAATGGAGTGACTCTTCAACAAAAAACAAAACAAAACAAAAAACATAACCAAAACAAACAAGCACAAACACTGCTTAAACGTTGCTGAAGTATCCATATTTTTTTTGGGGAGCTCTCTCTCACACACACTCTCCTTAAAATAACACACAGTCTGAGCTGTGGACATAAGCAGGCAGGATTGTGGGGGTTAATCACATTAGAGAGAGGAGAAGTGTGTAGAGTGAGAGTGTGTGAGCTGTAGAGTGAGAGTGTGTGAGCGCAGCATAAAGGAGTGTTTCTGTGCGTGTTACTCAGGGTTAATCACATTAGATCTGGGTGGAGGGAGCGTAAGCTTTAACATTTACTACTATGTGTGTGAGGGTGTTTCTTCAACTTGATTTTTATTGATTTAGATTTTTGGAAACTATTAAAAACAACATATTTTTAAAAAAATCTTTTGTTAAATGAATATCATAAAACATTTTACCATGACGTTATTTTTTTAAGTTTTTTTGTACTTTTGTCAAACTCTGAAAAAAGCATGAAAATATTGACTTGTATTCCTTTAGGATATAAAAATGATAGCTTAAAAAAAAAAAAAAACCTTAGGAAGACAAGAGGTCATATTTTATACAATGTGAATTAAGAAAATTTACCAGCCGTAATTATTTTATTACAGCCACAACACTGCATTTTGAATTATTTCCTTATTTTTGTACATATGTAAAATATTTTTGTCCCAATGTACAAAATTTGCACAGTACACTTGATCAGCATTATATATTGTACCATCATATATTGTAGAATGAGACATTTTTATTGTATTTCTCCTACTTCATTCTTGATCTTCTACCATCATATTTGAATACTTGTCATAAAAAAATGTAAGTGCACTTATAATAGGAAAACGTATCAATTTAGTTTAATATGATCATCTTCCATCTTCTCTGGCTAATTTTACTACGTGGCATTATTATTATATATATTAATATATATACACATACAACACACACACACACCAACAACTTTCAATGTTTTGGGGATCAGTAAGACTGGTAATGTTTTTTAAAGAAGTCTCTTCTGCTCATCAAGGCTGCATTTATTTTGACCATAAACGACAGAAAAAACTGTAATCTTTGCAAAATGTTATTACCTAAACTTCATGGTTCCGTATTTATATTTTTAAATGTATTTTATTCCTGTGATTGCAAAGCTGGATTTTCAGCAGTCATTACTCCGGTCTTTAGTGTCACATGATCTTTTAGAAATCAGTCTAATATGCTGATTTATTATTAGAATTATCAATGTTGGAAACAGTTGTGCCGCTTCATATTTTTTTTGGAGCCTGTGATTCTTTTTTTCAGGATTTTTTTGATTAATAAAAAGTTAAAAAGAACAGCATTTATTCAAAATATAAATCTTTTCTAACAATATAAATCTTTGCTATCACTTCTTAACAATTTAACATATCCTTGCTGAATAAAAGTTTTAATTTCTTTAAAAAAAAAAGAATAAAAAAGTACTGACCCCAAACTTTTGAACAGTAGTGTATATTGTTAGAAAATATTTCTATTTTAAATAAATGCTGTTTTTTTTTATTTTATATTCATAAAATAATTCTGAAAAAAAGTATCACAGGTTACAAAAAATATTAAGCAGCAAACAGTTTCCAGCACTGATAATAAATCAGCATATCAGAATGATTTTTGAAGGATCATGTGACACTGAAGACTGCAGTAATGATGCTGAAAATTCAACTTTACATCACAGGAATCTATTATAATAGAAAAACTTTATTTTGCATCATAATAATATTTCACAATATAAAAATTTTCCTGTATTTTTGATCAAATAAATGCAGCCTTGATGAGCAGAAGAAACTCCTTTAAAAACATAAAAAAATCATTCAGATTTTTCATCAATCACATCAAACATTCAATCAATCAAACTTTTGCACGGTAGTGTAATAATATATGTGTGTGTGTGTGTGTGAAAGAAAATATTAAATTATGTTCCCAGAAAATCCATGATATGGCCCACGTAACTTTAGTTTGAGTTTTTTTTTTTTTTTTTTGCATCTGGCTGTGTATATTTGAAGCTCACCTGAGCTCGTATCAGAGCCTCAAAGCTGGGCTGAAAGTAGTCGATGCGGCTGTTGTAGAACTTGGGCAACTCGTCCAATAGCTGGTTGTTCTTGGCTTCAAAGTCTTCTCTGACGGGCTTCAGTTCTTCCCTGGCCTAAAAACAAAACACACACATAATGCAGCAATAAATAAAACCAAGACTACTGCCTACCCCAGAATGACTTGCCATTTATTAAAGCATGCTGTAATGGTGTGTTATTAGAATAACAACAAAACAATTGTGTGAGGCCAGTATATTTTCAAGGGTGTGGAGGTGTGCAAATCACTGATCAGCACAGCGGAAGGGAGGGGAAGTGCTGACCTCTGCTAGGATATGACCTGTTTTCTATATATGACACAGGCCATGTGTAAATGTGATTGCAAACACACTATCAGTTCTCCTATCCTCTAAGGCCCTGCTGAGTCCTTCAGTGTGTGTGTGTGGGCGATGGGCTGTACATGTATGTAGAAGTTTTCCAGGCACCCATCTGTATCTGTTTGCACATGTACAGTCCTTCACATGTCAACATACACATGCATAATGACCCAGAAGTGTGCAACAAAAAGAACAAACAATTATTGTTTGCTCATGTTCACTGGATCGTGTTACCGTGCGCGAGTGTGCGTGTGTGTGTGTGCGAAACCCAATTATCCCGCAGTGTGTATTGAGCGCAGCCTCTTGAAAAAGTGCAGCTGAGTTGAGAGGCTTGTTTCTCTTGCGTGGGTGAGTTCGCTCGCATGTATACATGTGCTCTGAATACTTCTGCACCCATCCAGAGCAGCTTCCTTCACTTGTTGCTGCGTGCTAAAAAAATTCCAGCCAGAACTGTATGAGAGTGGACAGATGATAATAAACCAGATGACTCTTAAGGCCCAGCACACTCCAGAACAAGCATCCACTACAGGAGGACGTATAAAGACCAGATGAAAACGGTGTTGTGTGAAGGGTTTCGTAGTTTGGATGGCTTTGTGTCTTTTCTGAGCCCTGGTTAAAGTCAACATGAAATAAAAATTGACCTCACGGTGCTGCAAGGATGACGTATTTTTAGAGGACAAAACCCCCGAAATGAGCATTTTAGAACTTCCGATTCCATCATCCCAAATTAAATGGGCTTTTCGATTGGGTTTTTGGTAAGGCTGCCCCTTTAATAGTCAACTAAACGTTATTTGACTAGAAAAGGCTTAGTCGACTAAAATTTTATTAGTCGAGTAGTAGCAGTTTCCGTGATGAACAGATTGTTAAAGGCTGGTTCTTGAAATAATTACAGTGTATCAGGCAGGAAATCCACATGTAGATAAATGTTCACTATTAGGCGCATATCCAAGTGTTTGTGTGGAGTGGGGAAGCTAAAGCCAGCTACTGCATGACATGGAGGCGCACTAATCGACTAATCACTTAAATTAACAATTATTACTCAACTAGAAAAATCTTTAGTCGGACGCAGCGCTAGTTTTCGTAAAAAAAAATTTCTACGACAAGAGACAACAGTAAAATACCCTTGTGATTTTTTTTTTTTTTTAAACATTTACAAAAGTTAGTAAGTGGTTAAAGGAACACTCCACTATTTTTGAAAATAGGCTCATTTTCCAACTTCCCTAGAGTTAAACAGTTGAGTTTTACCGTTTTCGAATCCATTCAGCCGATCTCTGGTTCTGGCGGTAGCACTTTTAGCTTAGCATAGATCATTGAATCTTATTAGACCGTTAGCATCTCGCTCAAAAAATACCAAAGAGTTTCGATATTTTTCCTAATTAAAACTTGACTCTTCTGTAGTAACATCGTGTACTAAGACCAACGGAAAATTAAAAAATTGCGATTTTCTAGGCCGATAAGTAGGAAACTATACTCGCATTAAACCGCGTAATACTCAAGACCTTGCTGCCGACCATGGTGCAGCGGCGCATGAATTAACTCAGCGCCTGAAAATGGCTACTTCCATCAAACATAACCACCTACACAAACTTAGTGCAGTC
Organism: Sinocyclocheilus anophthalmus; assembly: GCA_018155175.1. Taxonomy (NCBI): domain Eukaryota; kingdom Metazoa; phylum Chordata; class Actinopteri; order Cypriniformes; family Cyprinidae; genus Sinocyclocheilus; species Sinocyclocheilus anophthalmus. The sequence continues at coordinate 34,370 of JADLZN010000988.1, read as the reverse complement.
ACGTTGGAAGTTACCTAGCTGGGACTATTTTCAGGCACTGCGTAATATCATTGCGCCTGCTGCACCCATGGTACGGTCTAATCAGATTCAATGATCTATGCTAAGCTACAGCTAAAAGTGCGACCGTCAGACCCGGAGATCGGCTGAATGGATTCGAAAATGGTAAAACTCAACTGTTTAACTCTAGGGAAGTTGGAAAATGAGCCTATTTTCAAAAATAGTGGAGTGTTCCTTTAAATGGGACAACAGAGGTTGTCATGGACATTAAAGTTACTCACACTAGTAGCTTTCATAGCCTCAGTGTGTTTATAATTGCGCTATAAACTCAAAAGTTCAGAGAAAATGTTTATTTTTTTGTAAATAAAGATAGAAATAGCTGTTGGCGAACTTACAGTATGATGTTGAAGTCATGTGACTTTGGAGTTTTTAGTTTATAACCTACGATTAGCTTTTTACTTCTGGTGATTGTATTGCTTCAAAATTCATAGTTTGTGTTCATTTGTGAAAATTATCATGAAAAACAAAATGTAAGAATCATAAAATTTTGTTGGTCACAGAGCTTATTTTCTCGATTCACTTTCTTAACACACATTCCTGTTCTCATTTGAAACAATAACCCGTTTCACTCAGAAATTTCATGAGGTCTGATAACAAAATTGATGCAGATATGTGCGACAAATGAACAAATTAATGCCGGTCTCTCAATTAAAGTAAAAAAAATGAAACGCTCTCTGGTTATATATGTGCTTAAACACAAAATACATCTGATCTCACTGTTACATTCCTAATTTTAGATGACAAAATATAACTTTAAAATGAAAGCAATAGGGAACTACTACAGCAAAAATAGGGTTACTCGATCATACATGGGGAAAAAAAGTATTTTAGTCAGCCATCAATGTGCAATCTCCACTTAAAAGAGAGAGAGCCGTAATTTTCATCATAGGTATACTCAACTATGAGAAGACAAATGAGAAAAAAAATCCAGAAAATCACATTGTATGATTTTTAAAGAATTTATTATGCAAATTATGGTGGAAAATAAGTATTTGGTCAATACAAAATTTCATCTCACTACTTTGTTATAACCCCTTTGTTTGCAATGACAGAGGTCAAACGTTTTCTGTAAGTCTTCACAAGGTTTCACACACTGTTGCTGGTATTTTGGCCCATTCCTCCATGCAGATTTCCTCTAGAGCAGTAATGTTTTGGGGTTGTCGCTGGGCAACACGGATTTTCAACTCCCTCCAAAGATTTCTATGGGGTTGAGATCTGGAGACTGGCTAGGCCATTCCAGGACCTTGAAATTCTTCTTACGAAGCCACTCCTTCATTGCCCGGCCGGTGTGTTTGGGATCATTGTCATGCTGAAAGACTCAGCCACGTTTCATCTTCAATGCCCTGCTGATGGAAGGGGGTTTTCACTCAAAATCTCACGATACATGGCTCCATTCATTCTTTCGTTTACACGGATCAGTCGTCCTGGTACCTTTGCATAAAAACAGCCCCAAAGCATGATGTTTCCACCCCCATGCTTCACAGTAGGTATGGTGTTCTTTGATGCAACTCAGCATTCTTTCTCCTCCAACACGACAAGTTGAGTTTTTACCAAAAAATTTTTTTTTGGTTTCATCTGACCATATGACATTTTCCCAATCCTCTTCTGGATCATCCAATGCTCTCTAGCAAACTTCAGACGGCCTGGACATGTACTGGCTTAAGCAGGGGGACATGTCTGGCACTGCAGGTTTTGAGTCCCTGGCGGCGCAGTGTGTTGGTAGCCTTTGTTACTTTGGTCCCAGTTCTCTGCAGGTCATTCACTAGGTCCCCTTGTGTGGTTCTGGGATTTTTGCTCACATTTCTTGTGATCATTTTGATCCCACGGGGTGAGATCTTGTGTGGAGACCCAGATCGAGGGAGATTATCAGTGGTCTTGTATGTCTTCATTTTCTAATAATTGCTCCCACAGTTGATTTCTTCACACCAAGCTGCTTACCTATTGCAGATTCAGTCTTCCCAGCCTGGTGCAGGTCTACAATTTTGTTTCTGGTGTCCTTTGACAGCTCTTTGGTCTTGGCCATGGTGGAGTTGGCGTGTGACTGTTTGAGGTTGTGGACAGGTGTCTTTTATACTGATACAGATGCCATTAATACAGGTAACCATTGGAGGACAGAGGAGCCTCTTAAAGAAGTTGTTACAGGTATGTGAGAGCCAGAAATCTTGCTTGTTTGTATGTGACCAAATACTTATTTTCCACCATAATTTGCAAATAATTTTTTTAAAAATCCTACAATGTGATTTTCTGAATTTTTTTTCTCATTTTGTCTCTCATAGTGGAGGTATACCTATGATGAAAATTACAGGTCTCTCTCATCTTTTTAAGTGGGAGAACTTGCACAATTGGTGGCTGACTAAATACTTTTTTGCCCCACTGTATGTATTAAAAATACATGCTATAATTTGTCAGCAATTATTTGCCATATGACTACACCTTTTTGCTGCACATTTGTTGCAGATATGGTTTTATATTCAATAGCTCCTTGTACACAAGGCAAATTTTAAGACAGAAGCAGTTTCTCAAATTTTGTTTTAAAAACTTGTCCATTTGCACTGAAAATTCACACTCGGAGCAAACAAGCCTTAAGATGTGAGATTTATCCATATATAAGGTGTCAGAATAAACCTTGTGAAAATAAGCAACTGTATGTGGCCTATTAATGTAGAATATAGTGTGATGAAGGCAATGAACTGCAAGGTAAAATATTTGCAACTCTCATTATAGCAGCAGAAGGAGTGAACGCCCCATCTTTGAGTTAAAATAGAAAATCACCTTTTACATGGAGTTTATTTACTGTAGATTGTGCATAAGCTGAAAGTCTGAAAAACACAAATCTGTAATATGATTTGAGGGTCACGTTTTATTTGAATGTGTCCTTGTTACAGTGTAATTGCACAAATAAATACTGAGCAATATTAATTAACATGTACATACCAAAGGGTTAGGGTTTGGTTTAATTTTACTATAGTAAAATAAAACTTTACCAATTTGATTTCTATCTTTCCCTTTTCATGTAGACATGAGCTGTTTGTTTCATCTACGTAGAAAACAGCTACCTGGGGCGTTACCAACATGACCGCTGAGTGAACTTGCATCAAAGGATTTTTGGTATTAGTAGGCGATCAGTCACTCATTTAAAAATGAATGGCTGAAATTGCAACGCTGTCGGAAAGGAAGTCCTGCCTTTCAATTAAATGGAAGAACTGGTTGTACCTGATGGAGTTTAACCATGATGGGCCCCGTCTTCTCTTTTTCTTCATATTTCTCCACTTTAGACTGGAGTCTCTTATAATCTTGAAGAGCCTGTTCCCTGCGTTTTACCGCCATGTTCAGACTGGGAAACACACTGCTGTACCTGTGTACACAGAGCACAGACAGAAGAGAAAATGATCAACGTGCACGTAACACAGACATACATTACAAGGCAAATCATTAAAGGGCCAGTTCACATAAAAATTTAAATTCTCTCATAATTTCTCACCCTTAAAGGGATGGTTCATCCAAAAATGAAAATTTTATGTTTATCTGCTTACCCCCAGGGCATCCAAGATGTAGGTGACTTTGTTTCTTTTGCTTCAGTAAACCAAACTTTTAACTTTACCTTTAAACTTTAAATTTTTAACGGGCCAGCCGTGCAGTCTTCATTCGTATAAGCTGCAATGGGAACAACATCTTGATAGTAAAACAAACATTCACAGACAAATCAAATTAAACTCCTGCGGGCGCGGGACGACACATTGATTTTCCTAAGACACAAACGATCGGTTTGTGCCAGAAACCTAACAGTATTTATATAATATTTTACCTCTAATACAGCACTAGGTCCAACTGCTTTGGGCGCGCGCACGGCATCCGGTGCGTGAGGTGTGTACGCGCTCTGGCGTAGTTTACGCAAGCGCCGGAAGTGATCTCTCGCGCGTATACGTCACTCATTGTTTACACAGTGAACAGTCATTGTAGGTACGACGGCTAATCAAAATGCTACTTACTTGCGCTTATCCGGATTGTTCAAACCGACTTAAAACTAAAAGATTACGTTTTCTCGCGTGAACTAATTCGGGAGTGGTGACTTTCCATGTATTCCCAAATTCTGAGCCTGCTCGCCTGAAGTTATAGTTGATTGCTCTTCGGCTGGATATCAACAAACCCTTTAACGTAAACTATGCCAGAGCGCGTACACTCCTCACGCACCGGATGCCATGCGCGCACCCAAAGACAGTTGGACATAGTGGTATATTAGAGGTAAAAAACATACTGTCGTTTCTGGCACCAACCACTCGTTTTTGGTGTCTAGGCTCAATGTATCTTCACTAGCCGCAGGGTTTAATTTGATTTGTCTGTGCATGTTTTTTTACTCTCATAGATTTTGTTACCACTGCCATGCATTATACGACTGATAGACTGCAACGGCTGGACTTAAAAATCATCATTTGTGTTCTACTGAAGAAACAAAGTCACCTACATCTTGGATGCCCTGGGGGTAAGCAGATAAACATCACATTTTCATTTTTGGGTGAACTATCCCTTTGAGTTGGTTCACCAAGTCTGTATGAGTTTCTTTCATAAGCTGAACACTAAATATCATTTTAAAGATGTGGTAACCAAACAGTTGTCTGTCCCCATGACTTCCATAGTAAAAATAAAAAAAATATACTATGGAAGTCAATGGGGACCATCAAGTGTTTGGTTACCCATATTCTTCAAAATACATTTTTCAACAGAAGAAAGAAACTCATACTGTTTGGAACAACTTGAGGGTGAGAAAATGATGGCAGGATTAAAATGTTTGTATGAACTGTCCCTTTAAGAAGACAAGGATGCACAACACAAGTCAACAAATGCAACAAGCAGAATAAATTAGTGTAAACTGTACATAAAACTAAAACATAAAATTCAACTGATTGCCATGTTTGAGTTATGAAGAAAGACTGTTTCTATGATGACAAACTATTATACCCACAGCTCAAATTAACAAACAGCTAAAGGCTGGCACACACTACCAGATTTTCAAAATGTGACAGACCACAAACATAACGATAAAAAAAAAAATCATAGATTTTGTTCCTATAGTGTGAACTGGAGTAACCAAAATGGCACACCAAACACAAACAGATTTCACTCACAAACAACCAGAGTCCCGACTGTGAACACAGGAAATCTCGCAAAATTTCTCGCACTCAAATATGACTTTAGAGTAAACAAATGGCGGACGATGGGCAAAAAGGAAAGGCGAAAATAGTGTTTGGACCGCTTTTTACAGAACATTTGCAGAAATAAAAGAAAAACATTTTTTTGGATGAAGTCATGGAGACAATGTGAACATGTTACCGTGCAAACTGGAGGCAGGGTTTCCAGGTCTGCAAAACAAAACCAGACCAATTGCTATTCAAAACTAGCCCACTCGCGATTCGTTTAATAATGTGTTGAGGAGGTTCATGCAGCATTAGCCCATTTTAACAGGATCACTTAATTACACAAGTGGCACGGAGGCATTTCATTTGGATTCTTTTATTGTTTCTATTCCAAATGAAAATATAATCTCTGGGTGAGAAGCCTGGTCTCAGGAAACTAAAAATAGGAAAACTCTAAACTGTAACTTAGCAACAGAGTCGGCCCACACCCACCCGCTTGGTTTGAGGCCTGACTGCGTTTCAACTTTGCATCGCATGGGAGCACTGAGGAACAGTACAAACACATGACCCACACCGTTTTGTTCTTTGTAACAACTGAAAAAAGCGACTTACTTCGCAAAAGCTACAAGCCTGGGAGTAGGAGGACAGTTTTAGGGTCAAGGAGCTATAAATGTATGTTCTTATGTGCACTATTTGGGGGATTTAGGTGAAGAAACTCCATAAGGTGCAGTCGACTGTGCATTATGCATCTTCAAGCTGCATGAAAAATGTTACTGACAATAGGAGAAGATGCGATGCATAAAGTGGCCTGCGGATAAACGGAAACGGTCAACGATGCAGCCTAAATTGCTGACTTTTATTGAGGTTGTTAACTACCGAGTCTACTTGAATAAATCAATAATCAAAATAATTGGTCATATTAGCCAGATGCTTCAAGAAAATAATTCAGAAAACACCATGTGGGGAGGACAAATAAATAAATAAAAAAGCACATCCAATCTAAAGTCTCTGAAGGTGATTTAACATTAAAAAAAACCAATATAAACAATAAAATAGCATTTGAATTTAATGTAATGCACTTCTGAGAGAAACAATATTCAGGAAATAATGTAGCCGTTTGAGTTTATAGAGATTTTATTGGATCACAAGTGTAAACTCAAAGGCTGAATGCATGATTTATGCTTCTGATAACATTTTTTCATTAGGATAATGTGCAATGATGATAAAAGCCATTCAATAACTGATGATGCAGGGCTCGCGGTTAAAACGATTTTAACGTTATTAATATTATTCATATTCCTGGAATATCATTCGAGATCGTCTTCAGCTGCTTTCTGGAGGTTTTATGGCAATATTCTCTGTAAAGTTGCTTAGTAGCAATATTTAACCTTATTATTTAAGCGTTATATTATTTAACGTTATATGAATTACTTATTAAATTAATAGTGCACAGAAAAAGAGAGACGTTTTTCAAAAATTGAATTTATTTTGCTTCTGTAAAGTAACAAATATTAAAGCCTCTTATTTCATTTTGTAAAAAAACATTTTGTCTTTATAAAAATGACAAATAACACATTTTCTCGCACAATATAAATTAATCTCTAAAAAAGAAAATATATAGGCACATTTACATTTTAGGAACTGGATAATGGTATTCTGTGGTATCTGGCATCAAAAAGTTTGAAAATGACTGACGTAGTGGATTAAGATCTCAAACTGTAACCAATGTTTTGCAAGTTCAAACCCTGCGAGAGGTGATCCATAAACTTTCTCCACCTTTGGGTCAGGTGCAGACAAATCAATCAAATCAGTAAAGAAAGTGATGAGCTACAGAGGTGAAAGTGAAGGAAAACTACAAGAAAAGAGGAGAATCAGAGAGAGAGAGAGAGTGGGCTTCACCATGCAGAGCTCTGTTAAGACAAGCCCTAAATTGTTTCCCACAGGAAGTAAAGAAGGGAGCGGCACAATATCATTGTGGCAACGTCACAGGACCCAGCCCCACAACCCACGCTCACCCTCCATTTATAAAACACCACCTTGGCCCAATGACTCTCCTCTATCTCTCTTCTTGGCACAAATGTCAAGTGTGACAGCTGGATAATACATCATACAAACATAATTCTAACTTAAAATGACAAAATATAAATTAGATTAATAAAATAGATTCATAATAGTATGGCCACTTTCGTAGAAAAACACAACAGACTCCAATGTTCTCTTCCCCTTTAAAAAAGAAAATGAAAAGTTATAACACAAACAAGAGGTGGTGACCGCACCACCAAAAATACACTAAAATGTAAACAAAATGTATGAGAGGAGAGAGAGAGAGGGAGGAGGAGATGATTGGAGAGAGAAGGAGAGAGAGAGACAAGAGAGATGAGAAAAAAACTTAATATTAAAGATTTAAAGGCTGATGGATAAAAGTCCTGATTTTCCACATTTTTTCAAAATTATCCTTACCAGTCATTTTTGATTATTGATGAACAATTTTCTTAAAATAATTTTAATTTAGAATGATTCACTAATAAATCATTCAGTGATTTGTTTAACCGATTCAAGAAAATAATTAAAAATGATACATTTACTACATAAAAAAAATCCATGATTTTTTCAGAAATGTAAGACACACTGTCCATAAAATTCCATAAAATAATAAGGATTTGGCTGGCTGGATGCATGCATTCTATTGGATGGTAAGATCAAATTTACCATGAGTGGTTTATTTAGGATGCATAAAAAAACCACAGGATCCTAAGCTGTCAAACATAATAAAAAACAACAACAGCAAAGATAAAATAATACAAAACACTGTTTAATAGATGGCTTTATCATGTGTACATTTCCTCAAATCACACGCCATTATTAATATAATTTGTATGACTGAAACCTAAGTCAGTAATCACTGAAAATCTTAAAACACTGAAAACACATTTTCATTTTTGGGGCAATGATCCTGCACATACACATAAGCATAATCTATTTATCTATATCTACCCACACTATACTGGTAAAATAAAAACTTGATCATGTTACATGAAATATTCCAGGTGGAATTTGCATCTTTTGTCCTCTGAGAGCAGGTTCAGTGCAGGCTAGTGCCTGCTCTGTCTATAATGACAGTTTACGGGTGTTGTTCTTGGAAGTAAGCGATTTAAAAACACTCGCTGTAATCTAGACGAAACGCTTCAGACGGACTAGAGGACGGCCCGTCTGACTCGGCACACCCAAACACACGGTCATGTGCCCGTCCCGTCTAAAAGCTCTCGATGTTTCGTTGAACATCCGCTTGACTGCACACACACACACACTTACACTCCACCTCGCTGGTAGGCTGTATAATTTAACACCCGTCTAGTCTGGCTGTGGGTGTGGTAGCCGCTTGACAGAGAATGACAGACATAACAGTTGGCTGTTTGCAACAGCGGCACACACACACACACACACACACACGCATCTCCGTGAGCCAAACCAATCTGACGGATGACCGCTGCAGCTACCCGTGCTCCTGTCCGCGGGACAGCGTAACAGTACGTCTGTGCAAGAGTTTACTACCAAGTTCACTGTACTGTGGGGTGTAAATGGGTGCTGTGTCATGCCTGAGATCCAAGGACTTTCTTATAGATTTTCTATTTCTAAAAATCAGAAATGGAAGTTGGTCCGCATGTTTGACCAGCCCTGTGTCTCTTTTAAGCACCATAGGAGACTCTAAACACACTGTATGGCATCTCTCTGCTTGTATTTGACAATGCCAGGGTGTTTACTAGGGTGGTTACGTACTGGCCCAAGTCATAAGAGCCCACCCAAGTCTCGATACATTCTGGTATCTAGTTATGGCTTGGGTCGCTCCTTCAAATATAAGTTTATGTGATTGTTCCACCCATTTTATTGTCTGGAAGGTGAACATAATATAAAGGGATAGTGCAGGCAAAAATATCGAATGAATATTATATCATTATTAATTTATCCTCATGACAATCCAAACCTTTCTTATGCAGAACACAAAATATTATAATTAGAAAAATGTTTCCACATTTTCTTGTTTTGTGTTTGTATGCGTGTTGTTTGTCTTATTTTTGCATCGCATTACTTTTTGTGTTTTTGGAGTTTTTATTGTGTAGCTGTTTTTTGTTTTGTTTTTATTGTGTGTGGGATTTTTTTTGCATTGTTTTTTTTTTGTGGTTGTTTTTGTTTTGTGTTGTGTCATTTTGTTTTGTTTTGTTGGCAACACTTTACAATAAGGTTCATTAGTAAACATGCACTAAGCAAGAAACAATCCCTACAAGCATTTATTAATCTTTTTTAGTTAATGGTAATTCAACATTTACTAATGCAATTATAAAATCAAAAGTGTGCTTATTAACAATTAGTTATGCATGAGTATTAGCATTAAGTATTAGCATACTAACAATAATAACTATTGTCATTAGGCATTAACAAAGATTAGACATACATCATCAATGTATTGTTCCTGGTAATTAATCATTACTACCATTAACAAATGGACAACCTTATTGTACAGTGGTTTACCAGTTTTTTTTTTTGCTTTTGTGATGTGTTGCTTTTATATTTTTGCATTGGTTTTTTTGGAGTTTTTGTTTTTTATTTGAGTAGTTTGCGTTCTTTGTTTTTTTTGTGTTTGTGTTGTTTGTTTTTTGTTATATTTTGCATTGTGATTGTTTTGTTTGTTTTTTGTTGAGGCTGTGTTTGATTACTTTTGGGTTTTTTGTTTTCTGTTGTGTTATTTTATGTGTTCTTTTAGTCTTTTTGTGTGTGTTTTTTATTTCGGTGCTTACTTTTAGTTTTTTTGAGTTGCTTCTGTTTGTTTGTGTTATTTGTTTACTTTTGTTTGGTGGTGTTTGTGTTTGATTGTTTTTGTTTTATGTGTTCTTTTTGTATGTTTTATTGTTGAGGTGCTTTCTTTTTGTTTTTTTGAGTTCTTCTGTTTGTGTGGGTGTTATTTTGTTGTTGTGTGTGGGGGTGTTGAGTGGGGGATAATTGGGAGGGGAAAGCGTAGTGGCTTTATATGTAAGATGGTTGCGTGGGGGGGGAAGAGTATGGCGGCATGGTGTCTGTGGCAATCAAAGTCAGGGAGCCCCAGGACAAACAGCAGAAACACTTCGAACACCATTCGACAAATCATAGACGAAAAACTGTTGTGTGGACTCCCCCCAAAAATGTACAGTAATTCGCAGTTACATAACAAACAAGAAAGGAGTTAGAGAGATGAAACAAAGTTTAAATAATCAGATGAAATAGCCCTTGAACTCCCTGAAACAAAAAATAACAACAGTAAGTAGCCAAAGACGACAGCTCGCTTCAAAGGTCGCAGGAGGATACTAGGATATCACCCATGCTGTACACACGGCAGAGCCGAGTTTAAGGAAGAGTCTAGTCAAAAAAACCGCAGGAGGTGGAACACTATGGTGATGTGAGAAAGGCGTACTATACAGGGGATGGTAAATGATAAGCGAAACATCACACTAGAGGAGAGCATCGCCCGGACAGTCAACAACACATTCCAGCGGAGCACAAAAACTTAAAGAACCCGGCACAACAAAACACAAAACCACCTAATCAATAGAAAAGTAATCGCGCCCAGAGACAGAATTAGATGGAGGGCGACACAGAGCAAACGGGTTTGCTGACTTCTGACGCAGACAAAGACCACACACACAATAAGCAGTGCTCACCTGGTTTAAAATGAGTTATCGCGACATGCGAGTCCGACCGCTGGCTGAGCGCAGTGTGAGGGTTGCCCAAGCTTGTCAGAAGATCACATGATAAAACGTGCCACATAACCGGGGGAAACCCAGAAACACGAGAATGCGGGCTATGCAGGCACTAAGAACGGGCGGGCATACGTGCTTAATGCTTGCGCTTAAAGGGGGGCGGCGCAGGAGAGAAACAGCCGGGGGGTTAAGGATTCCACGGGGAGCAGACGAAAAGAATGCGGGGGTTTTGGGGAACGAACATCGAATTCCACATTCGTGAGAGGATGCATATACTAAGTAGGAAAGAAGTGGCGATGCTCGAAAACATCTGTGTTGACCGCACAACCCCATCCCGGGTCAAAATCTGGCAGAACGGACAAGGATAGTAATGAATGAAAAAAAGTTTAGGACCAGAACGGTGGGGGGGCAGACACAGTATCCCAGGAGCCTTGGAAGACAATACTGCCGAGCTGGGTGTCTTGCATGCCAGGCAGGCAACAAGGTGGTGCCTTGATGCACGTAGGTCTTCGCACATATACAGGGGATAAAATTGGGAAGACACAAGGGGTAGAAAGGGGGCGGGGGGGAGGGGGAAGGTCCAGGTTGAACCCCTCACGAAGCTGGCTGGGATTGGAGTCAAGGTTGGAGGTGGAGCAACACAGCAAAGCAGGATAGGGAAATAGTTACAATGGGAAGTGAGGAGGGGGAGGGAACGCGGAGCTAGTGGCACCGGGCAGATCCGGGCCGGGGCAAAAGCAGGCGAATAGGCTGAGGCGGGGGACAGGGATCGTTGCGACAAGGAGGACAGGGATATGGTACAAGGAGGGGGAGGGCACGAAATGGCGGCTCTTGTGGGAGAACTGTCGAGGCAGAAAAAAGCCGGAAAAAAACGGGAGCAGAGGGGTCCAGCAAAAAGGAAGCACGCAAAAAAAGAGAAGAATGGTGGCACATTGAGAAGACCTTAGGAGAAGGGAACACCAAGAAGATGTTAGAAAGGACACCAACACATAGTAAATGAGGCGGACTGAGCAGAAAGAAGACATAAGATATTAGGGCCTAAAACAACAAAAAACACGGGATCTTGAAGGGCAAAAGTAGGAGTTTCTGGGATGGGAGGAAGATAGCCGACAGATTTCGCAGAGTGGAGATATGTCGACAGAGCAGGGAGGGGAGGCAGGGGGTCAGCCGGAGGGAAAAGAGGAGCGACATAGTGCGAAAAGGGGATTCACTGCAAGAAGCAGGGTCCCGATCGACAGGCGGGCACAAGTCAGATTGGTAGCGTGCGGAAGCGATGTGTGGGCGCGGAGGGGCATGGGTATCGCAAAGGGGGGGGTGGAGCGGAGCAAATGTATCGGCTGTTTAACGGGTGCGCGGAGTAAGTGGGGGGACATTAGTGTGTGTGTGGGTGTGTGTTGGGTGGGTGTTTTCCGGGGCTTGAGGCCACAGTAAGAGCCTACACACACGTCCGCCACACACCCACCAGCCAGCGGAAATGAGAACCATTCCATCCTGCCACCAAACACACAAACACACACCCCACCAAAACGTCTTTCTTCACACATGACAGCTATACGGCTTCACCAGAGCTGACCAACACCTCTTTGTGGTCAAGGGTAAAGTAATAAAAAATTTATATACTTATATAATTGAACACGAATCAGCACCCAGCGGGGTCCTTCATAACGAAAGTGGATTAAGAAGTCACTCCAATATCCGCCTCACACACAACACACGGGCAAGGGGGGGAGGGGGAAGAGTGGAACACCCACACACGACACACACACACACACAAACACACACACAGGGGCGTTTGGTCATGATGTCTCCGCACCCACTACCGTTCTAGATCGCTCGTTAAGGCCGCCTTCCTGTCCCGCCCTTGTCCATGAAGGACTGAGCATGGAATAGCGCTCAATGGGGCGTGAGGAGGGGATGGGCGGACACCAATACACTTTCCTCCAGATGCACTCTTTCATCAGTAGACCTGCATCCATCAGAGATGCGTTCTCATATAATTCTCCGGCTCGTTTAATGCCCGCACTGAGAGAAGTCTTGCACCTTAAAGAGAGTCATTTATCCACCTGCCACATACGCGTACTTGCAGCATCCTGTTATTCAAGTACCATATCGTTCCGACTGAAAAAATAGCGCAGCTGGTAGATCGCCGATGACGCGCGATGGATTCCAGGTGTTTAAAACAATTATCCCACGAACAAAGAAATGATACAATTCCATCCACCATTCATACTAGCTCAGATCAGTCACACATAATTGGACTGTTAATTGACGGTATTCAAAAAGGCATAAAACAATCAAGACAAAGACAGATGTCCATTAAAATAATGCCGTCAGTTGGAAAATATTGGTAGTATCAACGCAATTGGTTCATTACAAAAGGTCTATGGTGAAAAACCGACAGATAAGAAGCACTCTGGCGCCAAGCTAGCTACCACGAGCACTGCCTACTTTCCTACATTAGCAGCAACTTGCCAACTAAAAGCACAGGTGACTTTTACATCATTTTCAGCAATTTGACACAAGACACAAATTACTTTACTTTGTGAGACTTAAAGGGATAGTTCACCCAAAAAGGAATTTTGTCACCATTTACTCCCCTCAAGTTGTTCCAAACCTGTATGGTACCTGTATCCAAAACTTCTTGTGTTGACCACAAAAGAAGATATTTTGAAGAATGCTGGTAACCAAATAGTTGATGGTAGCCATTGACTTGAAGAAAAAAAAAACCAGGCTACGGTCAACATTTGGTTACCAACAATCTTTGGGTTTTTTTTCCTCACTGAGCACAATTCGGCATTAGAAAAATTGGAATATTACATATTAGAATACTTACATTTAAAAAATTTTTTTTTTAGTTTAAGTGCTTTGCGAAGCTCACGCAAGAAGTATAACAGTCCTCTGCAATTCTGCAGTGTGTATGTGCATATATTTAGCGGTTGATCGATTTATCGCCAAGGCCAATATATAGCATTTGCCGATATTTAGCATTTTTTAGTTACTGGTATTGACCGATATGTTTTCCTGTTTGGCCGATAAATGTCAGAAGCGCAACTTGTATTTTGACAGTGGTGGGACTTTTATTTGGACAGCACTGAGAACACTAGCGCAGATGCACAGGAGTTTCTATTCACTGTGTGCTATATGTAAAATTAGCGGTTTCTGGTTTTTATTTGCAAAAATATGATACCCAGTTTGCACAAACATGCCAGATTACTGATTATTGATCTGTGGGTGACACTCACACAAACATGTCCAGGTCATCTTTCACAGACAAATTATATTTTGCAGGGAAAAAATATTTTTAGGACCATTAACATTTGCAATAAGTGACATTATCGCTTTGCCAGAATACTGATTACTTTTCTTGTCTTTATTAGAATTTTAAAGGGGTCATATGATGCTGCTAAAAAGAACATTATTTTGTGTATTTGGTGTAATGAAATGTTTTTTATGTGGTTTAAGGTAAAAAAAAACACATTATTTTCCACATACTGTACATTATGTTTCTCCTCTATGCCCTGCCTTTTTGAAACGTGTCGATTTTTACAAAGCTCATCGGTCTGAAAAAGTGAGGTGTGCTGTGATTGGCCAGCTATCCAATGTGTTGTGATTGGCCGAATACCTCAAGCGTGAGACGGAAATGTTACGCCCCTCATCATACTGTTGATGCCGTGTCCGGCCGGAGCGACGAGACAAAAACATTAAAAACCATTAAAAGAGGGATTTGTTGCATCCAGTGGGGACATAATTTTCTGATTATAATGACTTATACTGTCTTGTTACGTGTTGCGTTGCATCGCTGCGTAAACATAAACTCTGTCTGCATTTGTGATCGGAGAAATCAACAAGTGCTACTCTACACTGCCCAAATCTCACGTTTGAATCATCAGTGGCAAATCCTTTAAATGAAAACGTACTTAAAGACTGAGAGTCAGAACTGCCGGCATTTTAGTCTAACGTTACTCTCTCGTAAAATGTGCTGCACACATCTGAATATTTGGTTGAACTGTTCTGGAACAGTGTTGTAACTTAACCACTGATTTCTTGTCGTGTCCATTTTTGGAAGGCCAAAAAAAGTAATTTCGCTTTCACAACGAAAAACACAGCGTCCCCCTCCCCCTAGCGTGAAGGGAGCCCCGGCTTAGTGTGTTGCTGAGCCGGGATAGAGTGAGCCGAGTCCCAGCTTAGCGTGCGCTATGCCGTCCTAAGACGTGAGCCAATCCCCGTCTTCGGTGCGCTGAGGCCGGATATAGTGAGTGAGCGCGGGTCGAGAACGGCGCACACCGCGATGCTGATGTACGAGCGCAAACACATGTGACTACCCCGGGCTGGACTCCGTTTGTCCACGGTGAAAGTTGATGTATTTCCTCAGCGACCAGCACGGATCAGCTCTAGGCATGAGGAAGTGGATATCGTCCTCTTTTGGAAGACCAAACAAAGTAGTTTCGCTTTCACAACGAAGTCCAACACAGTGTCTTCACGACATGGCTGCAGCGTCAATAATACTACAGCGAGAATAAAAGTTACTACTCCTTTCTTTGCGTGAACATTTGGGCCGGGGTTTTTTGTTATGCAAATCTTCCCACATAGTGAGGTAGACAGGTGGGGGCGTGTTAGAACGAGCTGTTTTAGGTAGGCGTGGTTGACTCTTAACTTTTAAGAAGAATATCTCTTTGAATTTGAGACTTTAATCTTTCCAACTTTACAGATCTTCTTTATGCACCAAGAGCTTGTAACACTCCAAAGAGAAAGGAAAAATTGAAATCGCATCATATGGCGTCTTTTCCAACTTCAGAACTATATACAGTAACAAAGAATTGTTTATTACACATAATCTGTGCCAATATCACAGACCATAATTATGTCAGCATCGCTTGACCATTGAGTGTAGTTTGGGCTCCTCCTCAATGCATCCTATAAATGCTGTCATATGTCTTGCACACATCCAGTCTGTTTTTCTTCATTAGTAACATGCAAGGTGGTGTTGAATTTTATCTTACTCCTTGCTTCTTCTTATCATGTTTTGCAACAGGTTAAGTAAAACTCTATATGCATATATGCATCTATTTAGCAAAATAGCTGACTAATGGGCTTATGGACGCCGAATGGTTTTTCTGAGGTAAAAGTTTTGTTACGTGGTATTGTTTACATGTTTTCTGCAGTTTGAAACACTGAATGAGCGAGTCATTTCAGTAAGATGCACTGTATCTTATAATATACCTTTTGATGTATGTTCATGTTTATTTCATACTATAGTAGTAAAGAGAAAGATCTGATGGGTTAATTTGCTGCTTGAACTAAAGTGTAAAGCATCCGCTATGTCATGCCGCCTAAAGACGTCAAAACGGATTTTTGGAAATTCGTTAATGAATTTGGCGAATTTTAAAAGCTGATGCTAACCGTGACCTTTATTTATGCAAAGGTAGATATGACCATACTTCATTGCGATTACTGACAGGCGCTACAAAGTATATGAATTTCACGGCTGGGGTCAGAACCGCGATGCATTAGTCGGTGTTCATACAAGAAGGGGCCGCGAGTGATGGAGTGTAGTAGTGTCAAACCAGACTGATAACGATCTTGTTAATAACCACACGAGGCGTTGAACCTTGAGTTTAAGTTGTGCACAAATAACACTGCTTTTCTTGCACTATTTACTTGCGCACGCCTCCGTCATTTCTATGGCTAAACGGCGGCTTATCCGCCACAGGGGCTGAAAAAAGGGAACTGGAGCGCCGGGGTTTCGTAGGGCAGGGCCGCAACATTTGTGGTTTCACCACTAAACGTCAGAGGCTCGGTTTGAGGAAGTGGTACGAACAAAAGAGCTGGTGGTAGAGCGCAAACAGCGAAAAGCTTATATTCAACATTTTTAAGTCAGAAAGGAACAGCAACGGTAGCATTATATAGCGCTGGTGTCTACCATCAAGCAAACCACTTCACTCCAATTAATTTAGGGTTAAATACATAGTTTGTAGGTGGCAGCGCCGGAAGCTATGATTGCGTAGTTGGTGAAAAACACTGTACAACAAATACGAGCATCCAAACGTATCTATATAAAAGGTCAAAAGATTGTGATAGATTTCAACCGAGGGTGTCTATGATTTACATAATAAATAAAGAAAGATAGAACCGTGGGTGGATCTTAGAGATATATGCGATATACATAAATACATAGGGGGGGGATACAAAAAAAAAAAAAAGGAACAGTGATGGTGTGGGGGTGTGTTTGTCAATAGCCAAGATAAAGATTTATATCATATAAAAAAACTTTTTAAAAATTCTCCATGCTCACCAAGGCTGCATTTATTTAATCAAACCGACGTAAATTGCCGAATATTAATTTTTATTCATCAAAGAATCCGAAAAATATATTAACCGCACAACCTTTCCAGCACTGATTACGAAATCACATTTAGACTATTTCTGAAATGACACTAAAGACTGAGTGATGGCTGATGCACACAAATCAGCTTTGCATCACAAAACTGTAAGGGGTTAGTTTCAAATTATATACACAGAAAATGGTTATTTTAATTGGAAATAATTTTCACAATATTAGTTTTTTTCTGGCCAATTTTGATCAAATAAATGCAGCCCTTGATGAGCAACGAGACTTAAGATCATAAATTTTTACAAAACTTTAAAATCTTACTGATCCAAACTTTTGAACAGCAGATTAAAATTCTGTCTGTATGTGATTTTTGGACTCAACAGTGTGGCCTCCATGCACTTGCATTAACAGACTCGAGATGGTCTTTTCAAAAAATCTGAAGAAAGTCATCGGTACATGCGTGTTGGGTTGGCAGAAGGTGGGTGTTATGGGGGTAAATGGTGGAGTACCCTTAGGTCTGGAAATGTGGCTAAAGCCTAATGTTTTTCTAAGAATAGGCCAGTTTTGCTAGTTTTTTTGAAATAAGCCTGCTTTAAAATGTTTCAATAAGAGAGAAGAGAGCGACTCCAGGTTTGTCAAAGGTCGAGTCGAGCTGTTCCGGGTGCTAGGATCTGATTGACCTGCATAAGCCGGTAAAGAAAAACAACACATAAGCTGAAACTAATAGGTTATATCCAGCTGAATGGACAACCATCAAATAAAATTACATTATCAGTACGGGCAACACCACAAAACAATCCAAATAATAAAGAACAACTGCCAGTGAACTAATTGGCAGCAGGATCTGACGATGACGCCCCACTATGGAAAAGATCCACACTGTCGCCGCTCCCTTGCCGGGGGCGAACACTTGCGGTCAACAGAATATGAGAAAAAGTTAGTGCGTTGTTTCTGTATTGTGCTCCCTGGCCTGAGGAAACAGCGAGAAAGATGAAGATTAAAATGGGGCATGGGTGTCTAGGAGGTACAAAAGCGGAATCGCGAGTGACGGGCCAATGAAGCGCCAGCCCCGGCTGTGGTTGTCGCTCTCTCTGGGAAGGTGGGGCCCGCCGTACGAGAGGAAAATTCTTTGCAAACAAACATTTTTAAACAAGAATCGAAAGGGGTTTGAGTATGTCCCCCGGTCCTCATGGGCTGTCCCTGGTGGAGGAGGAGGAGGAGGAGGAGGAAGAGGAGAGGAGGGAAGGGGGGGGTGTTTGAGTTAAATGGGTGTAAACGAACGTCGCACTGCCGCCTCGAGCCCCAAGCCAACAAAGTCTTAAAAGTTGCCACACAATTAAAACCTTAAACTTGCAAAACAACATTTACATTGCAGATCTGAGATGTCAATAGGATGTGGTTGGCTGACAGAATGCTAACCTAACCTGGCAAACAATGCAAGAAGAGAGCAAACAGGGAACGTTAAACCAGAACACGGAGAGGGAGGCCGACACAAGCTGACAGGCCCATCAGAGGATCGTAGCTTATGGAGCTAATCAACAACTCACTCGCTATTGAGAGCAGAGTCAGTCACTGAGAGCAAATCAAACGCCACCCCAGAACAGAACGATACATTAAAGATGAGATAACCTTCTTCCAAATTACATCTTTAATCCACAGTCAAAAATAGCTAACTAACTCAAATGTAAGGGTGCTGAGTGATGGTTTTCCAATATGACAGACAGACAGACAGACTGACCCAATTCATTTTTTTTTTTATAAGTGTTTCTAGTCTCATGGCAAATTATTGTAAACTTAAGGGTTATTTGTAGTTGTAAATGAACTCTAAACCTAACAATAAATAAATAAAAATACGTAAATAAATACATAAATAGTGATATACATTTCCTATACAGATATACAGTGATATTTACCTTGATTTTTATTTTCTGCAAACATTACTTATATTTCATCTCAAACACTAGGCCCGTACACACCAAGAACAAGAACTATAAAGATAACTATATTAGCATCCACACCAGCGGACGATATCGTCTGTTTATTCTAAGCACATGCTCGTCTGCTGCTTTAAATTCTCAAGCTTGTTACAGCAGGAATTATTTTGATTGGCTGTCAATGTTTTTAATCACTCCTCAGCTAGAAAAAAACGTTCTGAAAGTGATACCAACGATCTCGTTTCTCTGTGCCTTTATCGTTATAGCTGTGGTGTGGAGTCTGCTATTCTTTAATATTGAGCACAATTTTTAGAACTATATCTTTATCTTCATAGTTATCGTCATTGGTGTGAACAGGCCTACACTCTTCATCAACATGTGGAAAATACACTAATTTCTCACTCACACACACACACACACACACACCTTTTACATTTATATTAACTTTAACACTTTAAATATTGATGTTACGTCATAGTAGTTGCTTCTTTCTTTTTATAATGGATTTTCATATTCAGGCATTTAGGCATATAATATTTTTATTCAAGCATTTGAAAAGCAGCAGGATTCAATTAAAACAATAACCAAACACAGATTAAACTTTAAATTTCAATTTCTCAGTTGAAAGAGGCAATGGACAGTTAAGGCAAGCAAGAGGAGAAAGAAAAGAGATACTGTAAAGATAGAGTAGATAGTGGAAATGATGGGGAAATATATCCATATGATGACAGAACAGCCCGAGGAAAACACTCCAGAGAGAGTGTGTGAGTGAATCAGAGGCCAGAGATCAACCACACACACACACATACATATAAACACACACACACACACACAAAATCTACATGCATGACCCTGAAAACAATCGATTTCCTCCCCACCAGGCCTGCTAGATATTAACCATTAAAAGCTCTACAGGCCTTAAAGATGCTAAAACACAATTTTAAAATACCCAGCGCAGGCCTAGAATCAAGCTACACTTATTACCATAACATTACCCTGCCTATTCGCATCCACCCTGGGGGCAATCCATCTCTCCCTCCACGGAGAGGGGAAGACGACGGTTTAGTTATCTTCATATAACACAAATATGATTTGCTTGGCTACCGTGACAAAACCTCTCAATTGGAAGACCAGGGGGAGTTTGTTGCAGGTTTGCTATGTGATTCATGGAAGTCTTATTAACCATTCAAGCATCCCAGGGTGGTAATTCACACCAGCACACTGCAAAATGCAGAGCTGAAAAATCAGCTGTGCTAACATCTCTCGTCGCCCACGGATAGAGCGCCGTTCGCTTGCCAAGTGCCCATACAGTAGAGTATGAGAAAACGGTGCTCAGGCGAAGAGGAGAGCGCTGTAGAAAGCATTTGGCTTTGGTGAATCTGACAGAGGGGTCAGCGGAGAGCAAGGATATTTGCATCAGGCTTCAATCTGCTATTTCTGAGATCTGCGGATTGCATTACAGCTAGAGGCACTCGCGGTGTATTTTGCACTGGCAGGTTTGTGCACGAGCGAATATTCACGACGTGTTTGACTGAGAAGCTATTGATGGCTTTGATTATCAGCTGGGGGCAACCGCATTCAAAAATATGGAGTAAATTAAACTATCAAGACTACAAAAGGATCCATTTGTCCCAATTTGTATCTAATAACATACAACAAGGTTATGGCAAATATTAAGCTTCAAAACATAACGGGCAACAAAACCAGCTTAAATAGTCACTGGACTGCAAATGCAACATTGCTAGGTGATTTTCTTTTGGAAACTTCAGAAAACTTAAAATCAGTTTTTCTCAAAATGGACTTTGCTGACTGTCGATTTCAAACAGGTGTAGCTCAGTCATTTTGTGGTCGATTCAAACAAATCGTACATCATTTTGAAAGTTTTTTTAATGGAGATTGTGAAAACAAAAATAATTCATTTTTGAAAATGTTCTCATTGCGACTCATTTTGCCGGTACTGAAGTGAAGTGAAGTGAAGTGAAGTGAACTTAACTTTTAAAATTTAGTCTGGAACAAATAAGATTTTAAATGTTTTTTTCTTTATGTGCATTTATTTGAAAAAATAAAATAAAATACAGCAAAAATATGAATATTGTTAAATATTCCTATAATTTCATATATATATATATAGGGGCTATGTGTAGGAGTTTTCATGTATTTATTGCTTTTTTGTTGCCAATATGTAAACAGCTTGTAACGAAACTTTAAAAAAATGAGACCTTCAACAACTTCCTAGGTTGAAAGCCTGTAGACTAATTTTTATGTGAAGATTCGGATGCTTTTTGCTGGAAAACAGATGGATTTGAAGATTACTTATCTCCTGAGAGTCCTGTTCTTCCTTCTACACAGTTCATGCTGGCAAGAGCTATTCTGTACTGTAATTCAATGTTCCTGCAACAGAAAAGGTTTAATTCAAACTATAGTCTCACACAAAACAGCCCATAAAGAGATATATATAGTCTCTATGTGTTAATTATCTTTATAAATCAGTTTTCTGACGGCAGTTCACTTAATGGCACCGGTGTCGCTAATACGAAAGGTTTCTGAATTCTAAAAAAAGGTAATTCCTCCATGATGTCTAGCTGAAATTTCAGTAGCCATTACTCCAGTCTTCAAACTTATTTTCTCTCAAAGTCATGATAAGCCATCGGCGCTCTACAGAAAAACTCAATGTAGCTACATGTAAGGGATCAGTCTCTCTTCCTTTTTTGTTCCAGCTCTGTTCACATAATATGTTATGCAGACTTTCCGGTAAACAATAGCTGAGCTGTGAATGGTCAGCAGGAAATGTCAAAGTCGAAACTGTTTGAAGCATCATATTACAATGCCTGACGGTGGGAGTAGTGCTGTGGCTTGATACTTCGCCCCATAGAGTTCAATACATTGGGAATGTTGAAGGGCCCAGTTTCCAGGGCAGAGGTCGTAGGTGATAGACCAGAGAAGATGAGTGTTACTCTTCTGACATGCAGTCAGTGCTGAGTGTATCGCTTAAGGGTTCTTAACCACTTTCAAAAGAAAAGACTGACTCCAATGTGGGGAAATAAGAGGGGAAAAAAGGGAAAAGACAGCAATCGGTACCACCAGCAGCAGGAAGATAGCAACGCAGAGATGGGACTCATTTGAAGATGCATGTGCACGCTGAGTGTAGAAGGGCGTGGGGTCTGCTGTGAGAAAACTTACTCATACCCAATCTGCTGGAGGGAAGACAGAACGTACTTCTGCCAAAGTCAGAAACACAACTATTTTTCTCGGCCAAAAGTAGAAAATAAACACGGGTTAGAAGGTGTTGCAAGGCAGAAATCAAGTTCGTCTATGGTTCATTTTGTACTAAACAGAGTTAAGTTATACATAAACATTAGCAAAGTTCTTATGGTCATATGGGCGGTTATTGGGAAGACCAATATAAACAGCCATTGGGGAATAAAAAGATTGCACGGGCTTTTTAAATATATGCATTTAAGTTGCGGTCACATTGGTGAAATTTCACAGGCAAAAAGGGCTCTTTGTCTACTGTGAGCACAGCAGTGATGTATGAAGTACACTTCACACCAAAGTCACTTTCAAACCAAGCAGCTCTCTGTTGGTCAACGTGGCCAATTTGAGTGATCAACTTGCTGTGGAATCTGTGTGGAAATCTGTCTCGCTTACATGAAGTTTCCAGCTGTGTGGATTCCAACCAATAGAAATGCCTGTATTTTGGCCTCAAAAATCCACGAACAATAGTGACCGCAGTCACCGCACCTTAAGACTCATTGTGTCTAGCATTGCTGTTTTTAAACATATCACGCCATGAGCACCACGTTAAGATGCTGCATAAAGGTTCAAATGATCTCTGATGGTGGTGTGGAGCATTCAGTAATGATTTGGATGGATAACTGAAGGGTTTAATGGATGGATAACTTTGATGCATAATGTTGGTTTGTCTGAAGTGCAGTACACACACACACACACACCTTAAACATACTGAAACCTTCTGCAGAAGGCAAAACACTCATTTCCCCCACATAACACAGAAAATATGGAAGGTTAAAACGTATACCGATTCTTTGTGGGCCTAAAAGGTGAGTAAGCCAGATCAGTGGCCGCAATGGTAATCAACATACGGCTGTCTCACATTCACATGCTTTTTATGCAAATGAGTATCCCTGGCCTAATAAGAGACAGCTTACCAGCCAATACTCCTGGTCGAATGGGTCGGTGCAGGTATGGCTGATTTACGTTGAAGAGCGTAACTTTTTCTTCATTAAAAAGTTTTAGCAATAAAGAAAAAATACAGTAATTAAGGACATGTTCACTTGCATGAGATTTCCTCATATCATATTTAAATGAGTGGTCGCCTCATGGGAGCAGACCATTTTAATATCAGCTAATAGATTCTCACTATTGACACTTTCTCTCATGAAAAAAAACAAAAACAAATCCTGACGTACTGCAAATTTTGTAAGTTAATCAATTAAGGAAAATGTCTGGTATTCCTGCTCCACAGCACTAGGGTCGTAAAGTCTAAGACAGCATATATGGCCAAAAAACAATAACAAAAATCCAAGCGTCTAGACTGGATAAACTCTGCCGAGTTTGTTTTTTTTATCAACACACCTAATCATCTAATCAGGGCTGTGTCGAAATCGCTCCCATACGCTAAACTAGGTCCTACCTTGAGGGATAGCCATTGTAGGTGTACAAACCGTGTTAGAGGACATTATTGATTGCACTCTCCATCCCATAATGCACGCGCATAATGATACACAATCGATTTACACTCAATGCTAGAGAATACCCATAAGCCATGTTGGGTTGTGCCGAATGTCATTCCCACATCTCGACAGAAATTCGCCTGCAGCTGAATCATTCATCCTGCCATCCCTTTTGCCAACCACTTGCCCAATGTGTGTAGAGTGTGATTCATACAGGTATTGCTGATCTTGTTCAAATGTTCGATATCGATACCGAAATCTTTACTTCGATACTGGTTCCTGAACGATACTTTTTTCAATACCAATTTTATTAAATAAATTTTAACAAGATTACACTATCTAAAAAAAATAACTTTGGTTTTATTTTTCAGCTTGATGTTTATACAAACTCAAAAACTCATCTCCTGAGCCACTGCACAAAGAAAAAATGTAACCACACAATAAGTCATTGCAATAGTTTTAATAGCCTCAAATAGTCTTTAGTTTACACTCTGTTAGGCTATCTGTTCGTTTAAAATGCTAGCTCAGACAGAATCGTAATTTTTATTCATTTTCCACTGATTTACTGATGAGCATTAGCAGTTTCCAGCGCTGTCTGCCTGTGCTCTCTCTTCACTGACTCAGTCAGAGGTAATAACATATTTAATTTCAGCAACAATACATGGCCAAAACACACATCAGACGGCAATCAGAAGTTATTACAAACACTCGATGGTGGTGGTTTAAAGTGAGTTTTGAGTAGAAGCGGAATATAAATCTTATTTATTGGCTTATGTAGCATGATGCTACAGCTTGCATGAATGCTCACGTAACACGTGCTTTCGGTCGTGTAGTATGAACGGACATCAGCATATGATCGGAACTCCACGCAGCTCCCGCGCTACTCTCCGTTGGAAATGAATGACTTCCGGTCTGTCGCTTGGAGATAGTGGAAAGCTGGCTTGAAACGCAGTGGAAACGCCAGTTTGACGAGGATCGTTTTCATTTTAAAACAAAAACGCACCAGTGTAAATGTAGCCTTACATCTAAGGAGGCTGGGATGCATTCACACTTACATTTACATCTCTGAGTGTAACCGGTGACGCAGACTGACTGTGCAGACCGATCAGTGTATTACAGTACCAAGAGAGCTAAAGAGAGCAGACTGCTCCACGCTTCGAATCGCTCTCGCTGATGTCAAACACTGATCGATCTGCGCCGCTTCTAATCGAGCACACCTAGTGCTGCATGCTTACTGGCTCACTGACTTTGATGAGATTAACCCCTTAGGTATTGAAATTTGGTACCGAACAACGGGACGTTTTTCGATACTCGATGGTATCGAGGCAATTCGGTCGGTGCCTAAAAAGTATCGGACTCGATACCCAGCCCTACATAGAGGTATACATTTTTTTTCATTGATTATTTAATAGTTAAATTAAGGTTTATACATGCCAGTTTCCATGACAGTTCCAAGATCTTTTCGTTACTATTGGAACAGCAAGCACAAACTACGCAAAAGCGACAACATTTCCGGCGCACTCAGTGTCATCTTGTTTTCATTCACTCCTTCAAGTTGACTATTTTAGTGGACTAATGTAGGAAACAGGGAATTAGGGTATAGGGGGCGATTTTGAACACAGCAAATGTCTTCGGTATTACTTGAAATTATATGCAGGTGTGTTTGATTAAGTTTGGTGCTACACTCCGCAGGACAGTGGCCCTCCAGGAGCTGAGTTCAATAGATTTGATGTAGAACGAAGCTGGAATGGCATTTGGGGATATTTCACAGTGGTGATTATTGGATTATTGGGGGCCAATTCAGCACCAGCCTGCCCAAGAAAACAGTCTGGAAACACGCCCAAACCCACAATTGGCATTTCCGGCTCAGGAAAAAAAACAAAAAACAAAACCCTGGCACCAGAATTGAGCCATCAAGATTTCATTGGCAGATTTCAAATTGCATACTTCCACTGGGTCATGTGCCAGCCGAGCAACCACCATTGAGATAAATGGGATTGCTTTCGGACAATTACTTTTACTTCAACATATGTCCATTTCAATTAAATGTAATAGTCATAAGAGGAAGCTGTGTTTTTATGCATTTGTAAACATTGTCATTTACAACTGAATCTCACCTTCTCCTGATTGAACGCATCCATTCTCTTCATGGCTGTATCCAAAGCAGTCATGGATTCAAGGAAAGTCAGATCCTGCTCACACAAAGGATTGCTCAACAAGTCCCCTGAGATCTTCACTGCTGCTTTAGACATTGCTGGAAAACAAACAAAACCAGTTATCTTTCAGCCAAAAAACAAAGGAGTGCAGAAAAATGAACAGTTAATTTTGTTTTCATGTCTGGGACAACAGAAAGTGTATTGCTTTAAAATCATCAGCAGTCATCATCTGCAAAGGTGGCAAGTACTTAAGAGTCCTTAGTGGTTTCAAACATATGGCAAAATAGGACTCTTGTTTATTTCAACATTAAACCGCGAATGAAATACAGAATCAGAGCTGAATAATTCAATTAACTTAAAACTGTGCATATATGAAAATTATAAATAAATAAATATATTTTATTTAAAATTTATATTATTATAAGTCCATTTCATTTGTTTTCGGTGGGCTTTTTTTTTATTCCTGAAGATAACAAAAAATAATACTAAAAATACACTAGTATTATTAGCATCATCAACCAGCGGTTTGGAAAATGATGGTAGTCCCTTCTTCTTCTTCTATTATTATTATTATTATTATTAAGACGTGCATCATCATTCAGGTGACTGTACTAGGACATGGAAAACACACAAATAATAATGGCGTCAAAAACAACAACAATAAAAACAACAATAATTACAATAATAGTTCTCAAATTTAAATGGAAGACATCCACATTCATCTAAGTGGGACCATAATTAAGAAACTTTCCCCTTCTTTCTTGACTTTGCCCCAATTAGCTCAAGTAAATCAAGTCTTTCCTGTGTTTGGGCTGTGGGGTGTAGAGGGGTGGATGTTTTATCTGGCTTCCTGCCTGGTGTGCGTCTGATCTGGATTGACGCTGACGTGCTCATCTGATCAGCATTCTGACTTTAAGCAGCTCTGGCAGGGAAGGCGATGGACTGTAATTGGCGTTGGCACTATTGAGGCAGCAGCACACGATCAGAGCTCTTTAGTGAATATTCATCATCTCCGTCAACTCTCTAACGACCCCTTCCAACATGCACAGAACAAACTTGTGAAGCGGCTCTACAAATCTTTGTTCTTTCGCAGATGTTTTGCCTCGCATCTTATGGATTTGAGCGATTTCTGACTTGCCGACAGCACGGAAAGCATTTCGATATTTTAGAGGGCTAAATATTTTTGACCTTTTGGTAACTTCTGATCTATGTCTGTTGAGATGCAAGATGCATGTTTGACCGCTGATGTGCCTCCGTGTGGTGGAGGTCTGACGCAGCAAGTGCAGTTCAGCTACATGTGCAGCGCATCTGATGACACTCAGCAAAATAATCTTCCTCGTCATAGCTAAGCCATGGAAATTTCACAAAAAAAACGTTGCATTCTATTAGAATTCAGTGGAAATCGGCATTCACCGGTTGACCTTTACATTAAATATTTTGGCACATTCCAAGGAATGTTCCCGTCTCAGTACAGACATTTGAGGCATAATACCACAGAAAATAACTCTGACTCACGTCTGACTAATTCTGAAACGTCAAAACTGTTTCCAAAGTATAGCCACAGGACTTAAAGAGGTCATGAAATGCAGTTTCAGATCTGTATGTGTTTCTCAGGGTTAGTTTATAAAGTTTGCAAATTGTTTTGCATCAAAAAGTTCCAATACTTGTAAAAAATTATCATCTTTTAAAGTACTATTATTACTTGTCGTATTATAAAACACGCTGCATGGATGCAGGGATGTACTGATGTTATTAGTAACACTCAAATAATGAAACGCTTGTTGTCTTAGCATATATGTCAATAAAATATATATATTTTTAAAACGACAGCATGTTTAAAATACTTCACAAAACAGACCTATACAAACGAAAAGTGTATATTTTAGTCACTCAGACACATCAATTAAAATAAACTTCAGTGACGCATTTCCAATGCTCGGATCTTCAGGAAGGCGATGCAAATGTTTTTGGAGGTGCAGATTCTTTACATCCACTGTGTGAAGTTTGTTTTTATTGCAGAGTAACCTCTCATTTGTGTAAATATCAAGAACATTTTGATTCTCCATTTCATGAACCCCTCACACCTTAGGTTGTAAAGTCTGCATCAAATTTTATAAAGAATAAATGTTTTTTTTAGCTTCTATCCAGTCAGAGGATATTAAACATCTTTGATACGTTGAACTGAATTTAGAACGCATATTGTTTTCATTTGTCACGTGTTTTCATCAGAGGTGCATGTTTCTGTGTGAGTTTGTTGTGATCGGAATGACTTTAAGTCTGGTAGTGTGTGATCCTCAATCATTTAGTGTATGATGACTAGTGTTTTAAAATCAGTTCAGATTTTAAACTGCATCATCCACATAGAAAAGTGTTACAGTAACCGCAGTTTAAATGATCTTCTGTTAATCAGCATTGTACAAAAGAAACGTTGTTTTACTGGATGCAGGACATTGCTTTAATTATGATGTCAGTGGCTCAAAGTGTAGTACTTTCAGCTCTGTAACACACTTTTAATTCAATTAAAATATTCAATTAATGTTCACTGAATTTCTGTTAATATCAGAGAAGAAAATCCAAAAGTGAAAAATGTGACAGTTCAATGCACTTCTAGTATCAATGGAAGCGTATAGCTTGATTTTAGCAATTTACAACAATATAAGGTTTTCTTTCCTATGACCAGTAAAAGCACTGACGTTACAGCGGTTATATTTAGATAAGAGTCAATATTAGCAGAGAGAAGAGAAATCATCACAACCACAAACCTAAATCAGCCTCTGTGCTTTTCTTCATGTCTTTATGCAGCTTCTTTGTCTGTTCTTCCAACCTAAAACAAATACAAATTTAAATGAACAGTGCAATATTACCATATTTTCAACATGAACATGTCTTTTTTTCTAAATTGTCCTCCCATTTTTAAAGAAATTCTGCAACACATTCAGTTTCTCAAAAGTGACGGTACAGAGTTTCACATATTTGATTTCAAAAAAGAGAATAAGAAACATTCAAAAACATACTCCAACCTTTGGAATTATATAAATCCCGTTCAAAAGTGTACAAATATTTAATATATAGTTGCTAAGGTGTAAAAAAGCCAATCTTCAACAAGTCTCCATGATATTGTGGTTCTAAGACATGCTCACATCCCTTCTTCAATGTAAGCCGATGCCGCTTAGTAGAGAACATGAACCATTTTTACTCTTGACAGTTTCATCGGTTCATATTATTAACGCATAAGATGCTCATATCATATTTAAATCAGAGATAAACAACCGGAACTATTTTATTACGCTCATTACTGTTGTTTATTACAACAGTAACATTTCCTGAGAGGCAGAAGAGATCATTCACAGGGTCTTTCACAGTGTTGATCCATTCACACCCACTGGGGGTGTTAACAACTGCAATTACCGCACTACTGCATCTGACTCATGCTCACACGAGCGTGTGTTTGCACCGCTGATGGGGGAGCTGTTCATTATAATCAATTAGGTGGAAAATTAGACACGGACTGAGGGACTCCCTTGAGGTACCTCACACTGCACTTATTACAGCAACTAAGGAAACAGAGAACTGGGGAAACTGGTGAAATTGGTAATTTAATTACAAAAAATTTTTTGGCTGTATGATATAAAAGAATTAAAGAAAGCAAAGGTGGAAAGGAAAGATTGTGGGAAAGTATATCACCTTTATATCAGGACGCAGAAAGAATGAAGAAAAAAAATAAACAATTGAAGAGATGAAAAGAATGAGGAGGAGGTGTGGAATCATGGGTAACTGGCAAGAAATGGAAAGAGAGACTCCCAACAAGATGAGATAAAGGGTCCATTACAGGAGGTGCTAATGGAGTAGCATTGGCCCAGCTGCTCCAGGCGGCTGTCATGTGAACACGCTAGCAGCACGCCTCCTCCGAACATGTGAATGGCATTTAGAGTTAGCGCAGGTTACAAGCCAACACATTAGCACCAAACCCCCCACATTCTGACGGAGGAATACGGGGGGCAGAAGAAGGAGAACAGACAATGCATTGTGGGGCTATGACTACATGCAAGTCTTTTTGGCACAAAGTGTGAATTTCTACACCAAAATGCATGGCGACGATGTTAATAAACCAATGAGCCGCTCGAGACATAGATTTTACTAGTAAAGAATATTCTTGGACATTTTAGCCATTAAAGGGATAGTTCACCTCCACATTTTAATTCTGTCATTTACTCACCTCGATGTTCATTTTGAAAACACAAATTAAACTTATACGGAATATATTTTTAATGAAACCTGAGAGATTTAAATTCCTCCATTTAATGTCCATGTAACTAAAACTTTGGCTCTTCAAAAAGCTTATGAAGACAACGTAAAATTAGTGGTTTGGTTTGCAAAAACGGTCTGTATGACATGAATCAGACGGATCCAGTTCTTTACCTGAACTCATTTATGTGATCGCAGTGGTTAAGAACTCATTAAGTTACAATACACTGAAAAAAAATGGGGTAGAAACTATTTTCACTCAAAAATGGCTAGTAAATTTCACAAACTATGCCAAAGAAACAGCCAAGTAACTCAATAGCCGCGTTTCCAATGTTGGGCCAAAAGCGGGCGTGCTAGTGCGTGCCGGGGCCAGTCGCGTTTCCACTGTCACTTCCGGGGCTCGATGGTGCCTCGTCGGTGCTTTCTTGGGGCCAATGGCCCGGGTTTTTTGGCCCTACGAAAACCTTGAGCCAAAGCGGGCCAGAAAGATGGGGTTTCTCCGCGTCTGGAGACCGTCGGAAGTTCAAAATTCTCTTTCAGACAGCAGCGAGTGTTTGAAATAACTTGATCCGATGTGGATTATGATCACCATACAAGGCAGAAATATTTATAAGCGATGCAAAAGACTATGTACGCTTGCCATTAACGTTACCATAGTAAACATGTTAAATACGACCGCTTGAAGAAATCAGACGTCAACTTCTTATTCACTATCACAATCGTGTATTTATTTAATAACATATTTTATCTGTCATAAGTCTAGTCTCGAGACTTTAGCTCCGCGTATGTCATAAAAATATAATAATGTTTTTTTTCGGGAGCTTTTATAAAAATATAGAAATAATCATTCTTT
Organism: Sinocyclocheilus anophthalmus; assembly: GCA_018155175.1. Classification (NCBI taxonomy): domain Eukaryota; kingdom Metazoa; phylum Chordata; class Actinopteri; order Cypriniformes; family Cyprinidae; genus Sinocyclocheilus; species Sinocyclocheilus anophthalmus. The sequence continues at coordinate 3,239 of JADLZN010000988.1, read as the reverse complement.
CTAAATGTGATGTATACTGTGACTACCTCTATAAAAATAACGGTGCTTCAAATGGTTCTTCACAGCGATGTCATAGAAGAACCATTTTTGGTTCCAGAAAGAACCGTTCAGTCAAAGGTTCTTTAAATAACCATTTTTTTCTTACCTTTTTATAATCTGAAGAACCGTCTTTCACCACAAAGAACCTCTTGTGAAACAGAGAGGTTCTTCAGATGTTAAAGGTTTTTTTATGGAACCATTTAGACAAAAAGGTCCTTCTATGGCATCGTGAAGCACCTTTATTTTTAGAGAGTGTCAATAAACAGAACGACTCGACTGAATAAGTAGGAAGGCTATGTTCATACCGCTTTATTTCTGTGTGACTAATTTTCAATCCTGAAAAATTAATTCATTATGATCAATGTATCACTTATTATTGTAAAACATTGATGCTTTTAGATTTAAATCTTTAACAAAGCATGCAAACAAACGGCCGCTTTTATTATGTTCGTTTTGTGATCGCGCTAGTTCGACTGATTTTCTGATTAGTTTTCTGATAAATATTGTCTTTGTTGGTGAAATGATGGGGTTGTGTGACGTTGTTCCTGAGAGGCATGTAAAGGGCGCGTTGTAGTGAAGCGCAGCGAAGCTTCTGGCCTGATGGTGGAAACGCATCGTGATTTTGGGCTCGTTGCTACAAGTCTGAGGCTATTAGCCCCGTCCCGCCCGTTTAAAGCACTGGCCCGACAGTGGAAAAGTGGCTAATGACAAATCAGACATTGAATTAGAAAAACATAATTTTATTTTTTCTTGTAAAACATTTTTACAAATGTGTGGCTTTGGAAAACTTAGAAAACTATGTACATGGTAGAAAATAGAATTATGGACTATTTTTATAGCGTCTTTATGGTACTTTTTTGAAGCTTGAAAGCTTTTAGTCTTGTTCACACCAAGGACTATTAATATAAAGATAACTATATCAGTGTCCACACCAAAGCATGAAGTAATTTACTGGTTTTTGATTTTTTTTTTTTAAGTGCACTGCAGTTTTGTCCCTCTCCCACTTTAATTGCTTGGCTCTATACAAGGATTGATTCTGATTGGCTCTCAATGTTTTTATTGTGCATCATTTCATAAAAAAAATAAAACAAATGCGGAAGGTGATGCCAAGTAAGACTATCGGTCCTTGTACATTATCATATAGTTTTGTGGTGTGGACTCTGCTATTCTTTTACATTCAGAATGATTTTTAAAACTATATTGTTATAGTTTATCGTCTTTGGTGTGAATGGGCCTTTAGTCTTCATTCATTGCAACTGGAAATGGAAAACAGCAACTAGCTCAATTTACAAAATATCTTATTTTGTGTTCTACAAAAGAAAGAAGTGAATGTTTTGAAATAGGAGGTGAATACTTTTCATTTTTAAAACGCAGAATGAATGACTGAATATGGATCAATGTAGTGCACCCCCTCCAGTACCACAACCACAAAAGAGTTTCACGAAGACAACGGGCATCACATACTAGGGGTGTGTGTGTGTTGTTGCATAATCTGTGGTATTCTGATAGCAATCAAACCAAAGGAGCGGCCCTCTCAGACAAGAGTTCAGGCCCCTACATGTCCGTGCCCACACCGCAAGCGCTTGCGTTTGTGATATATGCCTTTCAACACTTTGTACCGGGACTCCACCTACACAAGCGAAACTAAGGCGACAGAGTAAGGTGAGGCGCTAGAAAGCACATACATCTCTGCAGATGACCTCTGACCTGATACAACAAGACAAGGAATATGATAAGCAGGCAAAACAAAACTGTTTGGTCCTTAAAACTACTAAATGTCTCCATGCTGGGGTGAATATCACAAAATAATACGTCCAGATCTCACAGGTAGAAAAAAGAAGAAAAAAAACATGTGCTTGTAAGAATATAAGAAAGCAAAGGTGGAAAAAAGAGTGGGAAAGTATATCATCTTTAGCAAGGTCATTATATATAGGTCAGGAAAATTGTAACTGATTCATTTATTTTTAGCATCTAACAGTCAGAGGGTCATTTATAAATAACACACACACACACCGGTACTTACTTAATTTAATTTAACTAGGGTTATATTAGTCATTTAGCAGACACTTTTATCCAAAGTGACTTATAAATGAGGACAATAAAAGTAGTCAAAACTAACAAAAGAGCAACAAGATATAAGTGCAAATGACAAGTCTCGGTTAGCCTAACACCGTACCATGCAAGGTATTTTAATATATAATAGATATAATGATATATATATATATATATATATATATATATAATATATATATAATATATATTAACACATACACACACCAAAGAAAAACCGTATATGAATTAGATAAAATAAGAAATTTTTTTTGTTTTACTATAGAGATAAGCAAAGGTGAAAAGGGTGTGGAACGTATATCACCTTTATATTTATAAGGTCAAAACAAGGTCATATATATATATATATATAATAATATATATATATATATACCCGTATATAGATACAACACAGACACATATTTAATGGGAATTAACCTTAAATTCACATTACTGTATTGTTTTTTTTCTTGAATTTTCAATTTTTATTTCTTTAATATAAGTTTAATTTTGTTTTATTATGGCACAAAAATAAGTGCAAAAATAAATGTTTAAACGTTTTTATGTTGTTGTACTTTAAATAATCAATATAAATTATTTAATTATTTGACATTTAAATCATAATTTTTTAATCTTCTCAAGAGAGAGAGAGAGAGAATATTGTAAATATATGCATTTCTTTTTAATTTTGGGGTGAAATATGACCTAGATATGTTCCTGACAGGTTTTGTGAGATTTACCCATTCACATTAATCATAACTCATGGATTACATGGTCTATACAGTCCTGAAGTGTACTGGCTAGGTAGGTACAGGTCTATGCATGAAAATACATATGGATTAAGGCTGGAGGCATTTCAGTCAACCTCACATTTAGAGCGCTGAAAACCCTGTAACCACGCTTCCATTGTGTCATACACAAGAATCGCTTAGCTTTTGTCATGTTTGGGGAGAAACAAATGATGCATCAGGGTCTCGTCGACAATGTAGCAATCCTTTGGAACACCTAGACTGGCGCCATGGTTTTGATCAAATCAAAAGGTTTCAAATCCGATGCCGATCTATTTTTAAAATCGATGTACTACTTGGGTTTGCTCTTGTTGGGAAAACAAATATTTGTTACGCTGTCATCTGCTGGGCAATTTCAGGCTG
>JADLZN010000987.1:244739-271620 GCA_018155175.1 Sinocyclocheilus anophthalmus | reverse complement strand
GTATTTGCATTTTGCCTCATAATTCACTGCTAGCATAATGGCCATTCATTTTAGCATTATTGGAGATCATACTAGAGACTTACTCAATATACCTGTGACTGTACTGTGGGCAACTAAATAACAACTTAAAGCCATAGCTCAAAAAAAAAATCTCTCTTCATTTACCATGAAGAACATTGGGGCAAAAAAAAACTTTCAACATTTGCCTTTTCAAATTATTTTGAGGAACTACTGTAAAACAAACAAAAAATAAATAAATTAATTTAATGAATTAATCATTAAAATAGCATAGAGTGCTATTAACAGGAAATATGTGTGAACTGAATGTAATGTTTTTGGACACTTGATTGCACGTTATCTGCAATTAAATGAAAATGTATTATAGTTTAAATTCATATTAAATGCAATTAGCTAATCTTGTGCTTTTTTTGATCCACTTAAACCTAAATACACTTTATTAATTTGATGATGACTTAAATTGTCTTTGAATTATGGTTAAAGTGTACTGCTGAATGTGCTGGCAAGTATTTATGGTAAACTAAAATATACTTTGATGTAATATCTTTTGAAACTTGTATGTCTCTTTCTCAGATATTTAGAGCAGCAAATTCAACTTCTAATGGTTTTAATCTCTTTTTCTCTGTTTCTGTCTGTTGTGGCAGGTTTTGGTCAGGCTCTTTTAAGGCAGAGTGCTGTACAGTGGGGTCTATAGAGACTGGCCAGTAATCCTGCTCTCTCTTAAGGCTCAGTCTGAATCTCAATAGGAATGTAGAGGGCAGATTTACTCCTAAATCCGTTGGTAAACATCGCACCAACGCTGCTCTCTGAGTACCAACAGGTCTCCTATAATTGTTCTCTGTGTGTATTTGTGTGCCTGTGTGTGTATACAGCGGAGGGTGTTTCTTTGTTTGTTTTGGTGACTCACAGTTCTTGGCCCACTCGCTTATTGAGTTAGATGCTAGGCTAAGCTAATCTCTGCGAAGGAAAAACAAGCACATGGAGAAACTAATTTGTTCTGCTTTTCTTTTTTTATTGCTGTTGTAGTGGAATTATGTGACCCTTACAGCAATTTCTATGGCAGTGCCTTGGTAAAGTGATGGTGTTGCCATGGTACATGTCCAAAAACCATGGTAATACCATAGTACATTTTTGTTAGTGAATGCTAAGCTAGCAAGACAGCAGATTGATTGCTCACCAGTCCATGAACATGCTACTTTTCCATTGTTTTTCTATGTAAACACACACTACATGAATGAGTTTGACTGTTGCATTCACGTCTCGCATGACATTGCATTCTAAAAACTGTGATGCACAAGTTAAATAAAGTTCAACGTTTCTCGAAACCTTGCAATTTTTTCCCCCATTCCACTGCTAGCGTCTCAGGTTTTCAAAGCAAAAGCATGTTTTGTGTGAACAGCCGCTTATGTGCCATGTTAACGTATAAAGGGCAGGTCAAATCATTAAACGACTTGACATTGCATCATACACTGAAACCTTTGTGCCATTTGAGTGTCAAAGCCACAGTCAAGCTGATAAATGGGCACTAATGGCATCTCAGATGTTGAGCTACAATGGCCGTAGATGCAACATATAACATGTCTGTTCCCCATCAGCGCTATGGACGTCCGATGCTTCAGAGAATGCATTCAACTCTTATCAGCAGAGAATGTGGCGTTAATTCAGGGTGTCTGAGTGGGAGATTAGGAGGAGATGGAGCGAGGGGAGGGGTACAGAGGGCCGAAATTCCAGGGATGCCTACTGGATCAGGGATGAGGGCTGCTGTGTTTGGATACGGATCAGCAGCAGTTGCACAGGCCTGGGACCAGAGTCCATCTGCTCTGTTTCAGATGAACAAATCCAGCTACAGCCTTTAATAACACTGCATTTTCAGGCATGATAACGCACATCTTATGAATCCACTGGAAACCCAATAGTATTAAATCATTTGTAATATGACTCGTGTAAGTCGTTGGGACGGGACACAGGAACGACCACTGCTGAAGCGCCGTCCACCAACACAAAAAGCTGCCAAGAGCGCGCTAGACTCGTCACACATGAAGCAGTTGGTAGGAGCAGAACAATGTTGTTGCTCGGCTCCGAAGCAAAAAGCTGGTACGCATTGCACCGGCTGCCTTTTTATGCTAAGCTGATGCAATCATCGCATGCCGTGCATTTGCCGTTAGTTTACTCTAAAGCGAATCCCAATCGCGGTCACGACGTGACCGGAGTGACAGATGAAATGGAAAAGAATATATTCACAGGGAATATTGGAGAAATAAATAAACAGGAACTTAAACAGAATTAAAACACAGGTGTACCGGTTTAAACGTAATTTAGCTATATTATTTAATATTAGTTTTTATTATTATTTAGTATTCAGTTTTAGGAATTTTATACCTCATTTATTCGCAGTAGCCACAGGCAACATTTCTATTTTTGTTAATTTTTAAGTTTTCAATTAATAATTAATTTTTCATCTTTATTTCAATTAACAAAAACAATTTGCAATAGTTTTTTTAAATAATAATGACACGAAAAAAAGCGTACCTAACACAATAATATAACAGTAACACAATCAATCAGTTTCACACCATGCCTAACAACACCCATTATTTATGATAAAATCACACTAATGCACAGTCTCTCTGCTTATTGCTTAAATACAGTAAGGCCCAGAGCTGTTCTGCCCTAGGTAATTTCACAACAAATATGTCAGTTACAGGTAAAACGGTTCTATATATCAGCTGAAAGAGCTTTGAGTTATTTTAATGATCAACCTCTCAGACACTCTAATTTTCTCAAAACTTTACAGTTTACTTCCATAAAATAGAAAACTGAAAGCATGGTCCATAAATCAGCTATGAAACAAATTTTCCCCACTACTGCTCCTTTCATTTTAAGGTTGGCTGTGCAATAACAATCCGCTTATGTCAGCGCGGTTCATTTTGCGGAGTGCTGAGTGTGAGGTGGTAGAGCGGTGTGGTGCGCTTGGCCCCGTGCTGCTGAAAACAAGGACTTAACAACCTAAAGAGCTGAAATAACAGTTCCTGTCTGTCCTTTGCCAGGCCAGACTTCCTGTTTGTCTGAAATAAATCTTTGCTTAAGCTGGACATTCCACCATGAGTCTGTTTTTCTCTCTCTATTCTTTCACAAGCTCTCTCTTCCTCTGTTTCTATTTTATTCTCTTATGCTCCCTCTCTTGAGCTGTTCGACTACGCCATGGGTGACAGAGCTGTGAGTGAGAGAGGTTAAAGAGAGCTGAAATAGAGGGCTGGAGATCAGGTCACAAAGAGATAACACCTCCTGAACGTGGGTAATTGAAAAGTTTAGGATGACAGAAAGGGAAAGAAAGATAGCTAGAAAATTACAGATGTGAAAGACAAACAGTACACGGTCAAGCACAGATGAAGAGGAGAAATCACACAAGACCAGCTGTCTATCATGTCATACATTCAACCAGTTCTCCTTTAAATTTTCTATAAGAGGTAGCCTGCAGCCTGCTTTAGGTGAGGATTAAAACAGTTCAAAGAACGAAAACAAAAAAACGCTGTGCTGTTATGCTTTACATACTGGTAAAAAATGTATAGCCTAAATGCACTAAGTCGCTTTGGATAAAAGCGTCTGTAAATACAGTAAATTATGAAATAGTAAGATTATTAGTATATACGTATTCTATATACAAACACACACACACGCTGCACACACACACACACATACAGTATAGACATTCACGTATACACAACACAAAACACCATACTGTATATACACACACACAGATTTTATATTAACACAAAGAACATTTGAAATGGACTTCTGTTTCTCAATAAATAAAGCAATAATTTTTATTTCATCAAAACCGGCCTATAAGGAGACCTCAGAACTTTAGAAGCAAAGAAAAAAAAGAACCTTACTGGTTTTGCTCATAATAAAACAATTTGATTTTAATCCTTGATTTTAAACATAGGCCTACATGGCAAATAATGAATTTCTGCACTGCACTGGCTTCCTATTGAACACTGAATATATTTTAAAATCCTGCAACGCTCTAAATGGTTTAGCTCCATAGTACTTGACTGAGCTCTTATCACATTATAGTTCTTCACGTCCACTTGGATCTCAAAATTCTCGCCAGTTGAAAATAACTACAACTTTCCACACCATGTTTGTCTGGCCAGAGAAGATCTGGCCCCCGGACTGTTCACTTCACAACAGAAAGCATTTAAATCAGATTTGACTCAGTATATTTTGACTGACAAACAAATCAACTATTCAGTATGAGTTACTCGGCCCCAATCCAACAGTACATGGTCAGCAATTCTTCACAGTGTGAATCATAAAAGCACCCAACAATGAATCACTTGAGTTTTCAGTATGACATCAAGAAAGTGCCTAAGAGGGATGTCAGACAGACAGATAAATCTATAACCCAGAACTTTAAACATGAAAGGGAAATTTAGGATAATATATCCTAAATATATTATCCTAAATCCTATCCTAAATAATTTAGGATAATATATCCACACTTAGCATCTTGGGCTTGACAGAGACCTGGATTCGTCCAGAAGACTCAACAACCCCAGCTGCTCTATGTAACAATTTATCTTTCTCTCACACCTCCCGTCAGGTTGGCCGGGGTGGGGGCACTGGTCTGCTCATTTCTAACAATTGGAAATACTCAACCCACTCTCCCCTATGCAATTACAACTCATTTGAATCTCATGTGATCACTATAACAGCTCCTGTAAAACTCCAGGTTGTGGTAATTTACCGCCCTCCTGGGCAAATTCTATCCGCCTTCCTAGAAGAGATGGATGGGTTGCTGTCCTCATACCCGGAGGATGGCAGTCCACTTTTAGTCTTTGGTGACTTCAACATTCATCTGGACAACCCTTATGCTACAGACTTCCATTCACTCCTTTCTTAATTTGATCTCAAACGCCTTACCACTACAATCACGCACAAATCAGGCAACCAACTTGACTTAATTTACACACGCAATTGTATTGCAGACAACATTCTGGTCAAACCCCTACATATCTCTGATCATTTCTTCATTACATTTCAACTACATTTTGCTACCTGTGTGCCACCAACCCCATACCGGTTACTTTTAGACGAAACCTACGCTCCCTTTCCCCCTCCCATCTTTCCTCCGTTGTATCCTCCTCTCTTCCCTCACCTACCCATTTCTCATCTCTGGATGTGAATGCAGCAACTGACACTTTATGCTCTACTTTAACCTCTTGTCTAAATTATATTTGTCCTCTCTCCTCCAGGCCAATACGGGCTGCCCCTTCTAACCCCTGGTCATCCGATGTTCTTTGTGAGCATCGGACCAAACTCAGGGCAGCAGAGAGAAAATGGTGCAAATCAAAAGATCCGTCAGACCTCAGTATGTATCAGTCTTTGCTTTCATCTTTCTCTGCTGAAGTCCATACTGCCAAATCTTCATACTTCCACAACAAGATCAACAGCGCTCCAGACACACGTAATCTCTTCAAAACTTTCCATTCTCTCCTCTGTCCCCCTCCACCACCTCCTACCACTTCTATAACAGCTGATGATTTTGCCACATTCTTCACAGACAAAACCAGAACAATCAGTAGCCAATACTCAGCCCCACACACACAGGACTTCAAACCAACCAACCCACTGCAAAAACTCCCATCTTCTCCTTCTGTCACCTCACTGAGACAAAGTCTCAAAACGTCTAGACCTAATCCCCTCACACCTCCTCCAAGCAATCTCTCCTACACTTTTACCAACACTCACACACATCATCAATACATCTCTCCTCACAGGCACCTTCCCCACTGCATTCAAGCAGGCTCGGATAACCCCACTGCTCAAAAAACCTACATTAAACACTTCACTTACAGATAGCTACAGACCTGTCTCTCTCCTTCCATTCATAGCGAAAACCCTCGAAAGAGTTGTTTCAACCAGATATCATTGTTTCTTTAACAGAACAACAAACTGGACGCTAACCAATCAGACTTCAGGAGTGGCCATTCAACTGAGACCGCGCTACTGTCAGTCACAGAAGCCTTCCGGATTGCAAAAGCTGATTCCAAAAAAAAAAAATCATTCCGGATTCTTCTGGATCTTTTGCTGCTTTTGACCAAGGGCAATCTCAGACCACTGTCCCTCTCTTCAATGGCATCACAGGGATTACTTTGCTGGTTTGATCCTATCTCACTGTAGGTCTTTAAGGGTGTCTTGGGGAGGGGAGGTATCCAAAGAACATCAACTTGTCACTGGCGTTCCTCAGGGATCAGTTCTTGGACCACTCCTCTTCTCCATATACACAACATCACTGCGTCCCATCATACAGGCACATGGCTTCTCCTACCATTGTTATGCTGATGACACACAGCTCTATCTTTCATTTAAACCAGATGATCCAACGGTAGCTGCTCGGATCTCAGGCTGCCTGGCAGTCATCTCGGCATGGATGAAAGAATATCACTTACAGCTCAACCTGGCAAAGACTGAGCTTCTTGTCTTCCCTGCCACTCCAACTCTACAGTATGATTTTTCCATCCAGCTAGGTTCTTCTACAATTACCCCATCAACTTCGGTCAGAAATCTTGGTGTAACCTTTGATGACCAGCTGACCTTCAAAGACCCATTGCAAAGACTGCTCAATCTTGCAGGTTTGCATTGCACAACATTAGAAAGATCAGGCCCTTCCTAACGGAGAATGCTGCACAACTTCTTGTCCAGGCCATTTCTAGGCTGGACTACTGCAATGCTCTTCTGGCTGGACTCCCATCAAGCACAATCAAACATCTACAAATGATTCAGAATGCAGCGGCACGACGGGTCTTCAACGAGCCCAAAAGAGCCCAAAAGTTACACCTCTCTTTATCTCCTTGCAATGGCTACCGGTTGCGGCCCGAATCAAGATCAAGACATTGATGCTTGCATATAGAACAGCCACAGGCTCAGCACCCGCCTACTTCCACTCACTACTAAGAATCTACATCCCCTCCAGAAGTCTGAGATCCGCTAGTGAGCGACGCCTCGTGGTACCTTCACAGAGAGGCTCAAAATCACTTTCCAGAACATTTTTGTTCACCATTCCTGGCTGGTGGAACGATATTCCCACCCCTATCCGGAATGCTGAAACCCTGACAATTTTCAAGCGACAGCTGAAACTAACTCTTCAAGCTATGTTAATTTATAAAAAAATAAAAATAAAAAAAAATTCTCTCTCTTTATTTATTCCTTCTCTTTCTAGCTTGTACTTATTTGAACAATGTCTAAGAACTTGGTATTACAACCACTTCTTGTGTCTGTTTGCCTCTTTAAAAAGAATCGCTTTATGTATCCCCCAATAGTAAGCCACTTTGGATAAAAGCGTCTGCAAAATTACTAAATGTAAATGTAAATGTAAATATATGTACTTTGATGAACAATTCGCTTACAATTAACAGTTATCCCAATGACTCTCAACATCTTTTACATTTACATTTACATTTAGACATTTTGCAGACGCTTTTGCCCAAAGCGACTTACAAATGAGGACAATGGAAGCAATGAAAATCAACAAAAGAGCAATGATATGAAAATGCTGTGACAAGTCTCAGTTAGCCTAAAGCAGTACACATAGCAAGGTTTTTTAATTATATAATAAATAAAAAGAAAACAGATAGAATAGAAAAAGAATAGAGCAAGCTAGTGTTAGAGGCATTTTTTTGCTTTTGTTAATTGTATAATAAATAAAAAGAAAACAAATAGAATACAAAAAGAACAGAGAAGCTACAGTAGTGTTAGTTTTTTGTTTTTAAAGAAAACAAGCAGTAAATGAACAGAGTGCAAGTCTAAAAGGGACAAGTTTTTTAAAGAATAGAATTAGAATAGAGAGAGCTAGAGTTAGAGGGTCAAATAAAGATGGAAGAGATGTGTATTTAGCTGATTCTTGAAGATGGTTAAGGACTCAGCTGCTCAGATTGAGTTGGGCAGGGGGAAACGTTTAATTTAAAAGTCCGTGAAAGTGATTTTGTGTTTCTTTGGGATGGCACAATAAAGCGACATTCACTTGCAGAACGCAAGCTTCAAGAGGGCACATAAGTCTGAAGTAATCAATTTAGGTAAAGGGGTGCAGAGCCAGTGGTGGTTTGTAGGCAAACATTAATGCCTTGAAATATTATGCGAGCAGCTATTGGTAGCCAGTGCAAATTGATAAACAGAGGTATGACGTGCATTCTTTTTGGCTCATTAAAAATGTATCTTGCTGCCACGTTCTGGATTAATTGTAAAGGTTTGATAGATCTGGCTGGAAGACCTGCCAAGAGAGAATTGCAATAGTCCAGCCTGGACAGAACAAGGACTTGAACAAGGAGTTGTGAAGCATGTTCTGAAAGAAAGGGCCTGATCTTCTTGATGTTGAATAAAGCAAATCTGCAGGACCGGGCAGTTTTAGCAATGTGGTCTGAGAAAGTCAACTGATCATCAATCACAACTCCAAGGTTTCTGGCTGTTTTTGAAGGAGTTATGGTTGATGTACCTAACTGGATGGTGAAATTATGATGAAAAAGATGGGTTTGATGGAACCACAAACAGTTCTGTCTTTTAGCCAAAAGGACACAATGCAGCAAGAACCTGTTCTCTGATCCTCTGAAATGTACTTCAAAAAACACCATGAAATTACTACTACATTTCCAAAAACATGGTATTACTTAGGTGATATGCATGTTAAATTAAAATGAATTCAAATCTACTGCAGTGCCTGAATAATATGTCCATTAGTTTTACTGAGGAAGGTTTTCCATTAGGTTTTATTGGTTCAATTCCAGCTGGCAAACACACACACAAACAAACACACATTGCCACACACAAACAATGCAATTACCCATGCCTGTTTATCTTTATCCTGTGCAGAAGGACACATGCTGGTACATTTGTAATCCAGGAAAAAACAAGGTATTTAAATAAAGAACAAACACATGAATTATAAAGGTTGTCAAAAAATAGCTTAAATCATAATAATAAATAATAAATTAATAATTTTAAAATAATTTAAAATAAAAAAAAAAAAAAAAGAGCCTTTACTTATCAAAGTTACAATTGTAAAAATGTGGAGACGTGATACGAAGCAGCCAATGACACAGACTGAATCAAGGCCCTCTGAGCGATGTCATGCTTTGAGTAATAAACTAGATCAAATCAAAACATCATATCACTGTTACAATGATAAATCCAGTTAAAAACTGGTTTGTAACAGTATATTTTATTATTTATATAGGGTTATATTATATTGTAATCATTATTTATGTATTGTAAATTGGTTTTTAATATTTCTATACATTTTTTTTTATTTATGTTATTTATTTTCTTAGTTGTTTAAAAAAAAATCATCAGTATTCATATGTAATTTATTTCAGCTTTATTCCATACCAAAAAAGGCAGTTTTTAATTGTTTTAGGTTTTTTTTAGTTAACAATAACAACACTGGTTTAGAACAAGGGAGTGAGTAAATAATATTGTTAATAGTAATAATTAGAGATTTTTTTTAGTAATTGAGTAAACTATAATTCATGTGCATTAAAGAACCTCGAGTCAGTTCTGACCAACAAGACCATGACAAGGAACCTTTGATTTATAAAAGATGAGATTAAATTGCATAATTCGGAAAGGGCTTTACAGTACTTCACAGAACAAAAGGAAACATCATCATATCTGAAAGAACAAAGACAGACTTTTGAACAAGAGGGCAAGAGGAGGGATCTAAGCAGAGATGCTTTTGGTGACACATAAAGGGCTTATCAAACTCATTATCAGTAAAATGGGCATCAGATGAATCAATGTGAACCACAGGGAGGTGCTGCCTTAGCCAGAGCCCCTCTGCTCAGAGCCCTCACTGCCAGACAGCACTCATTAACACACCACAATACAAATGAAAGGGACTCAATTGTTGAGGACAACCGCGGTCCAGATGATTTAACATCATGGTACGGTTTGTCCCCACCCCCCCCCCCCCTCTCCCTGGGTCCATCATCTGTCTGGTGCTTTTCACTCGCTCATTCACTCTTGTTCTGTACAGCATACTTCAATTTAATGCCACGCTTCAACTCATGCAGCTAGTTCAATGTCAAGAGTTCAGTCGCTGCTCTCCAATGCTCTGTTAACTTCCTGGAACTCATACAAAAAAACTATTTGATAAACCAGACAATATGACCACACTGTCCTACCTACACCTACATTAGAGTAGTATAGTAAAACCATGTTTTATAGTGATATAAATTAACAATGTACTATAGGGTTAGGATTGGGGTTTGTTTAGGATTAGTTGCTTGTAATAATAATAAAATAATGCTATTAGTAGTATTGTAAGTTAATGTAACTTGTAACAGGGACACTGTAAAATAAAGTGTTACCCAGTTTTCTTTGAAGTACTTTTACTAAAAAAGTATCATAGTTATACCATGTTTAGGACATTGAAATGCCATGGTTTTATCATAGTAAATCTATGGTATTGTATCTTGAAGCATGTTATATTATTACTAATGCCATTGTAATATGATTTTGTGAAAATTTACCATGGTAACACTATGGTAATGCTATATGTTTGGACATCACTGTATACTTTAAAGTATTTGGCATTACCATGGTAGCACAAATTTAGAAGTAATAACACAAAAATGTGGTTAACAGGGATTAGATGGTAAACGTAAAACTGCAGTATATTCAAAATACATCATGGTACTATACCAAAATTTATCTGAAATTCATGCAATGCCATCACTGTACCATATTTACTACCACCATATTTTTCGTAAGAGTCTAAATACTATGGTAATACCATTATTTTTGTTCTACATCATTATTGTAGTCTTAAACTCTGGTCTGTAAGATTTTTAATGTTTATGAACGACATCTATAGGTTCACAAGGCGGCATTTATTTGATCAAAAATATATAGATACACACACTTGAAATAGAAATCTTTGGTAACATTACAGATGTCTTCTTTGCTTCAAATGAAAAAGTATATAGGAATAGAGACATTAAAAATGTCTACTCAGTCCTACTCACATTCTCTAAAGACCATCAAAAGCTCATACGTCAGTTTCATAAGTGCAAATGATTAATTGTCAGTTTTTATATTGATTGTAAGTGAAAAACTGCTGATAAGGGGCATGCTGCTTGCTTGCATAAGCCATGAGGAACTACATTACTCTGTGTGATGAAGGCAGTGCAACATGGGCAACATGACAGGATGTGATGCGTCAGCAGCCCTGCAGCCCTGTAACCTCCTTGTGTCTTGGTCTCTTAAGTCAAATCCTGCTGTCTGCTAGTTAGAAGCGACAGCGACACCTCATCTGTCATCCATGAACGAATGATGACGCACATGGGTAGCCAACTGGAGATCAGGTGAAATCTGCCCTGACACTGTTAGCTTTGGGGAGAATCTAATGTCAGAATAGTTATAAGGGCATACCTGAAAGGATTTATATATGAGGACAGCACATGAACACACCACACAAAAAATACAAGATTTTCATTTACTAAATCATTATAATTGAAAACAGTCATTGTTCTAACAATTGTCTATTTATGTTAACTAAATTTTTTATAGCAAAGAGTTTTTGCAAATTGTTTGCATTTTCATGAATTTCAAATTGTGAGTGGGACTGAACCACAAAACCATTTTGTAGTCTGTCTTATTGAATTCAGAATATAGAATATATTCAGCTCACCTGCTGTGCTTGCTAGTTCAAATTAAAAATATGTATTATCAAAACTTCTAATACATATATATTTTAACAAAAGCTGCTTTGAGATGCATTGTTCCTGAAAGTTGCAAGTTGTTGAACTTCAGAGTTTTTGCCATATGAAATTAGATTTTTAGTTTGTATGTAATAGAAAAAACTTACAATAATAAAAAAAATAATGTTTTGTTTAGGGCTGATAAGCGATTAAAATTTTTATTCTAATTAATTACATGATGTGGCGATTAAATAATCGCAAATTAAATCGCACTATTCTGGCTGAGAAAGATCATTTACAAGTCCATTGTTGGGTAAAGCTCAAACAGACTTACAAAAAAATCGCTTCAGCAAGAATATTTTGTTTGATAAAATTTGTTCCCTAATTTAATCTATTTTGGAACTTGAGGGTGAGTAAATTATGACACAATTGTCATTTTTGGGTGGTGAACTATACTTTTAATAATTTATTTTATTAATTTTATGATTATTACTATGGAAATATGAAATTATTACTTTAATGAAATTATACTCTAAATAATAAACTAAAACTTCCAGTAGGTGGTGGTAAATGTCTTAATTAAGTCATTGAGTAATTTATTCATTCATTTGATTCATGCAGGATGAAGTAAATGGTTCTTAGGATGTTTCATTTTTCGCTTCAAACCATCGGCGCCTATGGCCCGGTTCAACGTGCCAATGGTTCACTCAATCGTATCAAACCATGCAGTAAGAATGAACAGTTTCTTCTGCTTTGGCTATATTTTCGTGGCCAATTGATCAACCAATACACCATTGTTTCAATATTACACAATAGTAACTTCTTACTTTGAACTGTTGTATAAGATCAGTATCACATTTGCATTCGTGTGATATTGCACTTATTGCTCGTGTGATATTGCTTAACTATATGATGTAAATATGAGACAAAAACTCAAACGTGGCATTTTTGCCCCATATCTTGAATTTTAGGTACATTCTAACTACGTTCTCTAGGCTCCATCACTCAGTGAGTTGTTGCCCTGCCTCATATTTGTAATCAATTAACTGTATGAAATGTCAGATGAACCACGTAGGTCTGGGGCCCTAGTTTTGTTATATTTCAGCATCATTCAGCATCATCGTACTAAGTCTCTAAAGCTTACAGTTAAAATGCTTAAAAGTCAGGAACATGAAACCCATTTTACATCCTTGTATTTCTGATTGAAACTGGATATTCAAAGAGACAAAAATATTGCAAACTTGGTTATATCCATCTTCAGTGGTATTTATAGTGAAAAGAGGTGGTCACATAACAGAAAAGAAGTAGGTCACTGGCAGGCAAGGTTAAAAAATAAGAGGCATTCATTTACATTACATTTTTTATTTGGCAGACACTTTTATCCAAAACAACTTGCATTGCATTCAAGGTATACATTTTATCAGTTCATGCATTCACTGGGAATCAAACCCATGACCTTGGTGTGGCTTATGTTTCGATGAATTGTGCATGCTTATACATGAATATGCATTATAAAGCTAAATTTAGACTTTAAAAAAAGAGTGATTAGCAGTTGCTATGTGAGTTTGCACATACACTGAGCTAATGAGAATGAACATGAGATGGTGTCTGTTTGGCTGACACAACAGAGACAAAAGACAAAGATAAATGAAGATAAAGTATTTTAAACACCACGACCCCAAGAGTCACACTAGAATTTTCCACACTTTGAGCCACTGCAGTACAAAGCAAACTTCTTTTTAAGACGCTCCACGCAGTATTTGTTTCACCTTCTCTGTCGTGTGCCAATTTAAGCCCTCAAGACTATCAGAGCAGCAAATAAAAGGCACCTTGCAGGTGAGAACTAAACAAACAGAGTTTGGAATTAAAGGCCCCAGCTTCCAGTCTAAACTCAATCAGATTCCCTTCCCTCTCTCTCACTGAGCCAAAGGCACCCTAAATTAAACTGGATGGAATCAATGTTCACCGAACTAGAGACAAAGAAAAAGGGGCTTGAACTTGATGACCTCTTCATTATGATTTGAATATGAGTAACTTAAGAACATCAATTACGTGAAAATTATATCAGTACTAGGGTTGCAAAATTCTGGGAATTTTCAAGACTGGAAACTTTCCATGGGAATAAACTGGAAATTTGCTAAATCGCAGGAACTGGAAACTTAAATGTAGTTGAGAAAAAATCTTGCAGCATAATCTTGGTTAAAACAACCAGATTTAATGCAATTTCAGTTTAATTTCTACCCTACACACTGCTCAATCACATGCATACAGCACACTGCTTAGTGCAGGGCTATTGAGGCCACACACCCTACATGCACCATGCTTTCCTATATAACATGAACAGATAATTTCTTAAATCCTGCACACAAAATATAAAAATGTCCATCTTGGTAAGTATTCATATACGTTACATGAATTTTACAAAAAATTGTTTAAAACTTCCTTGTGCTGTGTGTAATATACTGTGCAACTAAAATAGGCTATACCATTGTAAAAACAAATACACTGACTGAACAAACATTAGGTGAGATAATAATAAAACAGAAGTCTAAAACTGACCCTCCCCCACACACAATCCCCTCTAGTCACCTAATAGGGCGATTCCCCTCCATTTTCTCTGAAGCACTTGCTGCATTTGAGCCCGGTATTACAATTTAAAAGAATGGTTCTTTTTCATATACTTTAAACAATGTATATCTGTGATGACAAATCTGGATTTCCACATCATTACCCAGTCTTCATTACTCCACATGATTCTTCAGAAATCATTCTAATATGCTCATTTATTATCAATTTTGGAAACAGTTGTGCTGCTTATATATTTTTTATTGCCTGTGATTCTTCTTGTTTCAGGAGCTTGATGAATAAAGTGAAAAAAGAAAAAAGAACAGTAGAAATCATTTTTTAACAATACATTATCATTCAAAAGTTTGGGGTCAGTATCTTTTTTCCAATTTTTTCCAATTACTAATTTCCCCATAAAATTCCCAAAATTCCCGGTAATTTCAAACTTCGAATCTTCCAAATTCCCAGCGAAGTTCCCATAGAAAGTTTCAGAAAATTTCCAAACTTCCAAACCCAAATAAAATTAAATCAAACGTTAATTCTGCATGTCGCATGTATGCTGCAACGTCCTTCGTTGCATGTTAAAAACAAAAGTCCCAAAAGTCTGGTTCATTTTTTTTATTTATTTATTATTATTTATTATTATGTTTTCAACTGCTGAAAAATTAATCTTTGCCATTACAGGATTTTTTTTTTTTGTATTCAGTGTATGTATTCAAATAGATTTTTTATTTGTAATATTTCACAATATTACTGTTTTACTGTATTTTTGATCAATAAATGCAGCCTTGGTGAGCATTAGAGACTTCTTTCAAAAACACTGAAATCTTACAGACCCCAAACTTTTTAAATACTTAGAATGGCTATTATTGCTGCCCAGTGTTATAGGATACGTTTCACAAAATTTCTCAAGAACTCTAGAACATGAAATGGTCATATTTTAACCTAAAATCAAAATTAAAAAAATACATTCCAGTAAAAAAAAAAGAAATTGGAGTGAAATGTGACCAGGACATGTCTTTGTGAGTTTCACCCTAAACCAAATATCCTAGGTTGACAGACTATTACTCACCTCCAAGAAACTGCATGCCCCCCGCTGCACGTCCGATGGTTCTGGAGATGAGTTCTGATATGCAGCAGCCCATGACCGCGGTGAGCGCCACCAGCAGCAGCAGGCCACATCCAACTCCCGTCACGACTGTACAGATCCGCCACTCCATGCTCGGAATACCCTGAAAGCTTGCATAGCGCCCACACTGCTCCAGCATGATCGTAGCCTGCCTCTCTTCGTCCCGAATGGGGTACGAGCACCGCCGGAAAGTACCGAAGGACACTGGCTTATCCATTTGTGAGCCCAGCAGCCAGTAGGGCATGAAGAACCCCACGCAGGAAGCTGCTGCGCTCAGCAGGGACACCAGAGCCCAGATCATCCCCGTACACGTGAGGCTGGATGCCATTCTGGAGAAATGTCTTTAAATATTGGCCACAATTCCAGAAGAAAGCTTGGCAAAGAGGATATCAGACACACACACAAAAAAATCTAAATCAAAATAATGATTCCTTTTGCCTTGTTTGTTTTTGTTTTTGTGGTGTTTTGTTTTGTGTGGGTTTGCCTTGTTGGAAAGAGGATGTCTAGCTCCATACAGTCGTCACCATTGTTCTGTGTGCAGTCACCTGAGAAGACGCAATAAAACACATTGTCCCCTCAGTCTTCACAGTAAAGATTCACAATTCCTGTTATATATGCAACAGCATTCATATACACTACCAGTCAAAAGTCTGGGGTCAGTAACATTTTTTTTTTTTTTTAAAGTAATTAATACTTTTATTCAACAAGAATGCATTAAACTGATCAAAGGGACAGACGGTTTATTTGACAAAACAATTATATTTCAAAGAAAGATTGCTAGTTTGAACTTTCTAGTAATCAAATAATCCTGAAAGCCATAGTTTATTGTAATCAGCACAGTTGATTTATACAAACAGCCCCCAAACTTCTGAACAATAGTGCACTTTTTAAGTTTAGATTATGTGCCCAAATGTTTCTGGCCACTTAATTTGATCATTTTA
The DNA here is from genome assembly GCA_018155175.1 of Sinocyclocheilus anophthalmus. Lineage (NCBI taxonomy): Eukaryota > Metazoa > Chordata > Actinopteri > Cypriniformes > Cyprinidae > Sinocyclocheilus > Sinocyclocheilus anophthalmus. The sequence goes on along the minus strand of JADLZN010000987.1, from coordinate 255,271 downwards.
CTGCACATTTTCTTTCTTATAGTGTTAGTGATTAGTTGTGCATTTCAATATAATATGAAAATATATTAATCAAAGTTTTATAATATTAACTAATGATGTCAAGCTTCTGAAGTTTAATTTAATGTTTGTTATATTGTTAATTAAAGTTGCCACTCAACTTTTTTCATATAAGACTGAGTGTGGAGTCTAACATCTAATATTTACACAGAATATTACAGGTGGTTACTAGCAAAGAAAAAGAAAAAAAGAAAATGTCTAAAAAAAAGTTCCATGTGGTAACATCTACGTTCAACGATTTTATTAAAGTATTTGATATGACTAAACGAATCTGAATACAGTAAGTCGAATAGAAACTCAATTTAAGGGTCGGAACATTTTCACACATTTTCACTTTTCACTGCATGAATCTCTTATTAATAAGACATAATATGCATGATATATCAGCTGCGCTCATATAGCGTATGTGCATTTATATTTTAGGATGTTAAGAATTATTATATAATGTTATCATAGGTATTAATAATATGAATCTAAATTACTATGAAGTCTCAAACGTCTAATATTTACAGAAGATAAAGGGAGGAAAAATCCTACAAAGCTCAACCGACTGATCATCTATTATTAGTGCCACTTCATGACAGTCCTATTATAAACAGCTGCCATGCAAAAGACGCCATCATGCAAACCATAAATATTCATAAAAACATCGTATGTGATAACTTACATAGATCTATTCTGACTGGTGTGTTAATTTCAAATTCCGGTCCAGCTTCGTGGGACCGTGGAGAAGAAATAAACTTTGTCCGCTGAACGGAGCGCAACTAGCGGTACGCGCGCAGAAAACATGCATTACATTCCTTACATGGAGTCTGCTGAGATCTGCTTGTGTCTTTCTGTTTATTTCACTGTCACTCCTGCAGGAAAGCGCTCAAATAATCCCAGTGTATTTCAGAAGACAAGAAATATTGAGCTGTGTCCGTGTCCACGCACTGAGCGCTGTGTGGCAGCAGACAGACTACACGAGTCCGAGGCGCGCTCGCTTGCGCTTGGCTCACTCACTCGAGGCTCCTCCCACAGCCCTGCTGCCTTTCAATCAGCGGGGCTAGTTGTCACACTTTTTACTCCAGTGTATATTTCACAGGGTAAAATTATTTTAAAATCAGTTTCTGTACAGAAAAAAAAAAGATCATATATGCCTAGGGGAAAAAGATGCAGTTCATTTACCATACATGCACGCTTTTCAGAATCAGAATCAGAATGAGTTTTATTGCCAGGTATGTTTACACATACAAAGAATTTGTTTTAGTGACAGAAGCTCCACAGTGAAACAGAATGACAGTGACAGAACAAACACAGATAATAAAAAATAGAAAATAGAACAAGTAAATAAGGTAAAAATAGCAATCGACAATTGTAATGTAGACAGTTGTATATAACAATAGACAGTTGTATGTTCAGGTATATTATGTGCAAATTGAAATGTAGACTGAGTGTTTGTGTTAGATAAATAAGTGTATGAGTGTATAATAGTGTGTGTTCCACAGTTATTGTCAAGTGTTCATGAGATGGATGGCCTGAGGGAAGAAACTGTTCCTGTGTCTGGTCGTTCTGGTGCTAATTGCTATGTAGCGTCGACCAGATGGCATCAGTTCAAAGAGGGAGTGTGCTGGATTTGAGGGGTCCAGAGTGATTTTGCCAGACTTTTTGCTCACTCTGGATGAGTACAGTTCTTTGAGAGAAGGGAGGGTTGTACCAGTGATGCGCTCAGCAGTTCTGGACTATCCTCTGTAGTCTTCTGAGGTCTGATTTGGCAGCTGAGCTGAACCAGACAGTTATTGAGGTGCAGAGGATGGATTCAATGATGGCGGAGTAGAATTGTTTCAGCAGTTCCTGTGGCAGGTTGAACTTCCTCAGCTGGCGACGGAAGTACAACCTCTGCTGGGCCTTTTCAACAATGGGGTCAATGTGAGTGTCCCACTTCAGGTCCTTAGAGATTGTGGTGCCCAGGAACCTGAATGACTCCACTGCAGTCACAGTGCTGTCCATGATGGTGAGTGGGGGGAGTGCAGAGGGGTTTCTCCTGAAGTCCACGGTCATCTCCACAGTTTTGAGCGTGTTGAGCTCCAGGTTGTTGAGACTGCACCAGGCAGCCAGCTCTTTAACCTCATGTCTGTAAGCATACTCGTCACCGTCCTGAATGAGGCCGTTGAGTGTGGTGTCGTCTGCAAACTTCAGAAGCTTGACAGAGGGGTCTTTAGATGTGCAGTAATTTGTGTAGAGGGAGAAGAGCAGTGAGGAGAGAACACATCCCTGAGGAGCACCAGTGCTGATCGTTCGGTTGCTGGATGTGTATTTTCCCAGCCTCAATAGCTGTTGCCTGTCTGTCAGGAAGCTGTTGATCCACTGACAGACGGAGGTGGGCACGGATAGCTGAGTTAGTTTGGGCAGGAGGAGGTTTGGGATGATGGTGTTAAAGGCCGAGCTGAAGTCCACGAACAGGATCCTCACATAAGTCCCTGGTCTGTCTAGATGTTGCAGAACATAATGCAGTCCCATGTTTACTGCATCGTCCACAGACCTGTTTGCTCTGTAGGCAAACTGAAGAGGATCCAGCAAGGGTCTAGTGATGTCCTTCAGGTAGGCCAGGACTAGTCTCTCAAGTGACTTCATGACCACGGATGTGAGAGCGACAGGTCTGTAGTCTTTAAGTCCAGTAATTTTGGGTTTCTTGGGGACGGGGATGATGGTGGAGCGTTTTAAGCATGAAGGTACTTCGCACAGCTCCAGTGATCTGTTGAAGATCTGTGTGAAGATGGGGGCCAGCTGGTCAGCACAGGATTTCAGACAGGCTGGTGTAACACAGTCTGGGCCTGGTGCTTTTCTCCTTTTCTGCTTCCGGAAGACCTGGCGCACCTCGTCTTCACTAATCTGAATTGCAGGTGTGGGGGAGAGGGGGGTTGCTGGAGGTGTGAATGGTTGTGTGGAGAGGTGTTCAGGGCGGGTGTGGGGTTTTTTTCAAACCTGCAGTAGAACTCGTCAGATCGTCTGCCAGGTGTTGATTCTCCGCAGTGCTGGGGGATGGTGTCTTGTAGTTGGTGATTTATTTTAGACTTTTCCACACTGATGCGGATTCAGTGGAAGATAATTTAATCCTTATTTTTCTGAATAATTCCTCTTTGCCACTCTGATCTCCTTTTCCAGTGTGTATTTAGTCTGTTTATACAAGACATTATCCCCCTTCCTGTGAGCATCTTCTTTGGCCTGACTGAGCTGTCTGAGTTTTGCAGTGAACCACAGTTTGTCATTGTTGTAATTTAAATGAGTCCTGGTAGGGATGCACATGTCTTCACATAAACTGATATGCGATGTTACATTCTCTGTGAGCTCGTCCAGATCGGTGGTAGCAGATTCAAAAATGCTCCAATCAGTGAGGTCAAAACAAGCTTGTAAATCCTGCTCTGCTTCATTAGTCCATCTTTTTACAGTCCTTAATACAGGTTTAGCTGATTTCAGTTTCTGCCTGTAGGTCGGTATAAGATGAACCAAGCAGTGATCAGAGAGCCCCAAAGCTGCTCGTGGGACAGAGTGATATGCATTCTTTATTGTGGTGTAACAGTGATCCAATATATTACTGTCTCTGGTGGGACATGTGATGTGCTGTCTGTATTTTGGCAGTTCACGGGAGAGATTTGCTTTATTAAAGTCCCCGAGAATGATTAAAACAGAGTCCGGGTGTTGTTGTTCTGTGTCTGTGATCAGATCAGCGAGTTTCTGTAAAGCGGAGCTCACGTGCGCTTGCGGAGGGATGTAGACACTGACGAGAATGAACGAGCAAAACTCCCGCGGCGAGTAGAACGGCTTACAGTTGATGAAGAGCGCTTCTAGATCGGGACAGCGTATATTCTTTAACGCTGTTACGTCTGTACACCACATTTCATTGATGTAAAAGCATGTCCTGCCACCGCGTGATTTCCCTGTTGATTCTGCGTCGCGATCTGCTCTGAACAGCTTAAAGCCCGGGAGACTCAACGCGCTGTCCGGAATGGTGTCTTTCAGCCAGGTTTCCGTGAAACACAGAGCAGCAGAGTTTGAAAAATCCTTATTTGTCCGGGAGAGCAGAAGAAGTTCGTCCGTTTTGTTGGGTAGAGAGCGGAGGTTCGCCAGATGGATGCTTGGCAACGGCGTTCTGAATCCGCGCTGTCTGAGCTTCACGAGCGCGCCGGCTCGCTTCCCCCGTCTGCGTGTCCTGAAGCGTTTGATCAGCGCCACAGCTCCCCCGACAACAATGTCCAGCAAAACATCCGAGTAGTCGAAAACCGGTGAAATATCGGGTGGTGTGTACTTCCGAATGTCCAGCAATTCGTCTCTGGTGAAACTGATTGCAGGGATATAACTAAAGACAGGACAAACTAACAAAAACATAAAAACAACTGCGGAGCACGCCACGGAGGCAGCCATCAGCGTCGGCGCCATTGTGCATAAAATTTTTTTTTTTAAGTGACTACCTGGGTTAAAAAATAAATAACAATAAAAATAAGAATAAAAACTAAAGACAGAAAGAAGAAAATAAAATAAATAGTCCACTTAAAGCAAGGGTTCATGGACCCCCAGGGGCCACAAGGGAGTACTAGGGGGTCAATAGAAAAGTTTAATGAAGAAAACGTAAAAAAGTAAAATCAAATAAGTAATAAATTAAGTTAATTATATTGAACTAACTTTAATAAAATTAAACTAACTAAATATACTAAACCAACCAACTAACTTTAAATAATAAATAATACAACTAAAATAGTGAGTAAAAAAAAAACAATTAAAAAAACATGATAATGTAATGTAATAAAAATAAACAATAAATATAATGTAATTAAACGTAAGAAACTACATTATTTTCCAAATGATATTTTACACACATTTACATATATACATTTTTCAGATAGAAATTAAAATAAATTCTCTAAATTAGGACTTGACTAATGAGTGCAAAATAAGCCATTGACTAAAAAGCAGTTTAGGGAGAGTTGTGATAGGGCTGAAAGGATGGAGGAGTATGTGTAAAGCTCAAGAGATGCTGGTGCAAAGTGGTGCATGCTGGAGGAGTGACCACAGCTGTGAATAATTCACAAAGGCTTCACATCCAGAAACACCACAGAGAGCGTAACCCTGTGACTCCCCTGCTTTCTCCATTTAATCCCTCTGAAGAGAAATGGGCTGAAATTCAATTGTTTTTGCCCTCTTGGGTGCAATATCTGTAGTTGTTGTGATTATTCATTGTCAAGGTAACTCCTCTTTTCCCTCTGGCAAGGTGAAGGTCAAGGCACTGGTTTAAAGTGATTTGTTGCATTTTAACAGCATTTATAGGTGCAATTGGTTGGGGAATTCAATTGACAGCAAGTTGTGTCACCTCAAAAGACCACTGTTTTGATTGTGTTTGTGAACTTAAGAGTTCAGGTGGTTAAATCCCCCCGGAAAAAACACTTTCAATCTCACAGGTCTGCCAGATTATTATTTTTTTTGACGTTTGAGACCTTCTGTTGACTTTGACTGCTTACAACTACTTCTTTTTTTTTTAATATTGAGCAAATGTTTCTCCTAACTCTAAGCCTCAAATCTTTCTGCATTTCTACTTTTTCATTAAGATATTATTTTTCCTCATAAGAATCATTAGCTTGTCCCCACAATGTAGGTAATTTCAGGTTTTATCTTTATGGGGACAATATTAGCCTAACTTTATGCACATTATTTGGTCCCTGCATGTATGCAAGACCTGACCCACATACATACGCATTTATACGGTATCTAACTAAATAAGTATTTATTAATTAGAATCATTAATAACATATTTGTAATAATTATTAATTTAATTTAATATATAATAATAATTATCATATTATTATATTTATATATACATATCCTATTTTTATAGTCTACATTTATTTTATAAGATGTTTTTTTCAAATATATCAAAATGCTTAAAACATTATTGGTCTATGTAGAACATTAGAACATGAAACATTTCACTTCAATGACACCCTCAAAGGGTGACACCGTAATTTCTGGAGATTTTAGTTCTTTTACGCAAACGTCAACAGCTCGAGGCGCGGAACTAATGTGTCGACCTCTTGTTGTTGCAGTGGGACGTTTTTCTGGTTACTCAAAACAGCTTCCTGGAGGTTGACGTGGATGTTGATGATGGCAGAGACTAAAGCAGAGCTGTCAATTGATGCTTCAAACCTTCACACCTCTAACAGCAGCGGGAATGCGTCCTCACAGCCCAACAATCCTCTGTCCAGAAAACTCAACAAGATCCTGGAGACCAGGCTGGATAATGACAAGGTTTGTGACAGTCTGTTCGCATTTGCTAACTTCTTAGATCGCAGTGCACCTGTCACTACAAATTGTTTGCACGTAGTTAATTATAACAACAAAATAATAAACATAATTTCCGAGTCTCTAATTTATATATTAAATTGCACATACACTTAATTTTTCATTCAAATGTTTTGCCATGATGTGTCTGATTCAAACATGGATGGTAAAACTGTCCTCAATTAGAGAAAGGATAAGTGCCAAAATGTACCATGATATTATATATTATTAAAAACAATGATACACGGTAAATAATATTTCAGTAGCATGGTGTTCTGCATGTCAAACCCTTACAGAAAAGTACATTTGTTCACTGTTATGTTATAACATGGTAAATCTTCAGGGTTTGGACAAAGTAATATGAACACTAATTATTGTAAGAGTGAATATAGTTTGTGTAGGTTATAGTGAAAAAAACAAATGTTTCAATTTTTTTTTTATTAACTTCTCATTGTCTATATTCTCTAGGTTGTATTTCAGTGTATTAAAGGTTGTGTTCAGGAGTGCTTAGTAAAAGCCATGGGTGAAATAGGACATTTGTCAGACTTCCCCAAAAAAAAGGGCAAATCTTTGAAATCCATTTAGCATGAGCATCTGTAACCTTACAGCCAAATTGTTTGGTGTTTTAAAGGGGTCATATGATGTTGCTAAAAATAACATTATTTTGTGTATTTGGTGTAATGACATGTGTTTATGTGGTTTAAGGTTAAAAAAAACACATTATTTTCCACATACTGTACATTATTGTTTCTCCTCTATGCCCCGCCTTCTGAAAGGCGTCGATTTTTACAAAGCTCATCTGTCTGAAAAGCGAGGTGTGCTTTGATTGGCCAGCTATCCATTGCATTGTGATTGGCCGAATACCTCAAGCGTGTGACGGAAATGTTACGCCTCTACCATACTGTGATGCCCTGTCCGGCCGGAGCAACAAGACAAAAACATTCAAACTCATTTTAAACGAGGTATTTGTTGCATTCTCTGAGAGTCTATTATAATGACTTATACTGTCTTTTTAGGCATTGCATCGTGCCGCATAAACATAAAACCATGTCTGCATTTGTGATCGGAGAAATGACAAACAACAAGCCCAACTCTACACTGCTCAAAACTCGCGTTTGAATCGTCAGTGGCAAGTCCTTTAAATACGAAAACTCACAGTCTGTGATCTAACAGCATTGCATTGTAGTCTACTCTACCAGGATCCGGAAACAGTCCTCCATAAAATGAGCTGGACACATCTGAATATTTTGGTTTAACTGTTCTGGAACAGTGTTGTAAATACAACTTAACCACTGATTTCTAGTCGTGTCCTTTTATGGAAGGCCAAACAAAGTAGTTTCGCTTTCACAACAAAACACACAGCGTCACACACGGGCTATAGTGAGGAACAGCCGGCGGGCTGAGTGAGCGGCGGCTGGCGGCCTTGAGAATGGCGTGGGTTGTGCGAGGGTTGTGCGATATTGAAGAAAAATGCGATGTGCGATAACTCATTAAATAATGCGATATTCGATATGCAATACGATAATGCTTAAAGTGCCACATGCTCAGATGAAACAGTTTTACTCAGCTGTTGCCGAGTCAGTTCTGTGAACTTCTATAACTATCTTGTGTCATATATATATATATGGTTATTTGTATGTATGTATGTACCAAGAGTTCCTGTAAAACCACAACAAATTCCTTGTGTTTGTTTACACTTAAGTGGTGAATAAAGCTCATTCTGATTCTGATAAGAAAGCACCCCTACAACAACTTCTGAAAGTGAACGGTGTGTATTTTACTCAAGCATTACATAAAAATTTCATTTTAACATGAGTTTAGGAACTGAATAATAAAAAGGAAAAATAAAGCACTGCTTAGTATTTACTCTTTGAATTCAATATGCACTGATTCTTATTTAAGCTACAAAAGTTATTTAGGTAAGAGCAGTGAGTGATTTGCTCTTTGTCTTTTGTTCATGGCCCCAAATATTGCAAGCTGTACCGATATGCATATTGCGATATGTACATTTGAGATTTTTCAGTAATATATATTTCGATATATTGCACAGCCCTATCGTGAAGTAGACATGTGGGGGCTTGTTAGAACGAGCCGTTTTAGGTAGGCGTGGTTGACTCTTAACTTTTATAAAGAATGTCTCTTTGGATTTGAGACTTTAGTCTTTGCAACTTTACAGATCTTCTTTATGCACCAAGAACTTGTAACACTTCAAAGAGAAAGGAAAAATTTAAATTGCATTATATGACCCATTTAAGAATGCGATTAAGACATGTACACAAACTCTGGGCCAGACTTCATCATTATGAAGCACTAGACTGTAGCACAGTGAGCGAAAAGTAAACGACGTGGATGAACATACTGAAATTCTTGTACTAGGTATTTATATGGTACTCCAAGGTACTAAAATAAAAAATACTATGGTACTACCATGTTTCATGTCTGAAAAATATTTTTAGTTTGTTTTGTTTTTTAATACGTGGAGAAGCATGGTATTATGATATTTTTTTTAGACATGGTACAATGGTAATGTCAAGGGTTTTTTTTTTTCTTCTTTTTTCAAACATAAATTATGGTGCCATATAATGTAGCCTATGGTAAGGGTCAGTAAGGTTGATTTTTTCTTATGTTTCTTGAGCATCAGATCAGCATATATTAGAATGATTTCTGAAGGGTCCTATACACTGTGGAATAGAAGTATGACCGCAAAATTCACAATAATAAATTAAAATTTAAACATAATAAAATAGAAAACAGTTATTTCAAATTGAAATAATGTTTCATGGTATTATTGTTTTTACTGTATCTTTGATGGGATAAATGCAGCTTAAGAGACTTCTTTCAAAAACATTAAAATAATCTTATCAGCTTTTGAACATTAGTCTATAACGAACAACCACAGAATTGCCATACCATCGCTGTACTGTACCATTGTACTACTATAGTACATTTATTGGCGAAGGTGTTTGCAGTAATATTATTTTGATTAGAACATACATTATAAATTTTGTAAATCAGTTATGTCTCTGATGTTCATAGGCAACAGCAGTTGATGAACAAGCAGCAGTTACGATCTTGTTGCTTCACTTATTTCCTTTTTTTTTTTCTTTCTAGGAGATGCTGGAAGCGTTGAAATCTCTCTCTGTGTTTTTCACTGAGAACAGTCTGAGAACCAGGAGGAACCTCCGAGGAGACATAGAGAGACGCAGCCTTTCCATAAATGAAGAGTTTGTGCGGATATTTAAAGAAGTGAAGGAGGTAAATTCACAGTGACAATTCTATACAGCAGCTCAAAAATGTATAATTAAAAAGCAGTATATATACAGTGGGTACGGTAAGTATTCAGACCCCCTTAAATTTTTTCACTCTTTGTTATATTGCAGCCATGTGCTAAAATCATTTAGTTATTTTTTTTCCCTCATTAATGTAACACAGCACCCCATATTGACAGAAAAACACAATTGTTGACATTTTTGCAGATTAAAAAAGAAAAACTGAAAAATCACATGGTCCTAAGTATTCAGACCCTTAGCTGTGACACTCAATATTAACTCAGGTGCTGTCCATTTCTTCTGATCATCCTTGAGATGGTTCTACACCTTCATTTGAGTCCAGCTGTGTTTGATTATACTGATTTGACTTGATTAGGAAAGCCACACACCTGTCTATATAAGACCTTACAGCTCACATGCATGTCCAAGCAAATGAGAATCATGAGGTCAAAGGAACTGCCTGGAGAGCTCAGAGACAGAATTTTGGCAAGGCACAGATCTGGCCAAGGTTGCCAAAAAAATTCTGCTGCACTTAAGGTTCCTAAGAGAACAGTGGCCTCCATGATCCTTAAATGGAAGACATTTGGGACAACCAGAACCCTTCCTAGAGCTGGCCGTCCGGCCAACTGAGCTATCGGGGGAGAAGAGCCTTGATGAGAGAGGTAAAGAAGAACGCTCCGGTTACTATCGTAACCTCGTTTCCCTGAGAGCGGGAACGAGACATCACGGAGATATTTCTCCGTTATGGGAACTCCTTCCCTTCCAACCTTTCATGAAGTCCTATTGGCTCCCGCCAGTCAATGACTGGCCAATTGACGCGAAGTATGCAACCGCATGCAAATACTGACGAGCTCAAGCGGCAGTATAAAATGCGGTGCCCGCGACAATTACGTCAGA